>JALHBL010001431.1:0-136146 GCA_023638675.1 Camponotus pennsylvanicus
AAATCTCTGGTTTGTTAAGAACAAATCTCTGGTTTGTTGGGAGTTAATAACAATTTGGTCCCACTTTCTACCGAGGTGAGGCCAGTGAATAGCCAGGGCCGGAAATCTGCAAGAAAAAATAGCCCCAGGTGAGGGGCAGATGACGGCAGAAAACTACTACTTTAGAACAGAGTAATACATACGTGTACAACCAGACTCACCATCGTTAAGACTGAAATGTTATTATAAAAGAGAAATAGCTTTGCTTAATATAAATGCACATATTTATTGTGCTTAGCTCTTATTAGGCTAATTCTTTTTAACTTTTTATATATAATATAATAAATATTTGTTTATATACAAACATAATTACAAAAAAAGAGATATTTTACATACTGCTAGTATTATAGTAAGTAAATTCTCCTGCATTACTTCTTGCGGGCATTTCTCGTTTTCAGACATTTTTATTAATGTATCGAGAAGCGTTTTATCTAAACAAAATGAAAGAAGAAATATAAAATTTTGTGCATGTGTGTATATATGTTAATTATTTTCTCATAGCATAAGTATATATAATAATAGTATATATATACAGGGCGTCCCATAATATTTTACAAATAAACGCTCGAGCGCTGAGCGCTTCTTTCGTTCGTCCGATTTTAATATTTAATATTTCTGTTATTATTGCGAAAATTGTAAAATGGTACAAGACTTTTCTGTTCAATTTACTGGTCCCTACCTCCTCACAAGCGCTTGTAAGTGTAGTGTTCTGGGACGCCATGTATATATAAAAGAAAAATTAGATATTTTGAAAATTAATATTAAAAATAAACGTAGAAAAAGAAAAATATCTTTAGTATTGATTAAAATTAGACATTATAATAGTGTTTTAACAATGAAAGCAAGCACTTTAATAAAGTTTTAACCTTTTGAAAAATATTATTAAGTTGAAAAAAGTTATTTACAAATCTTGCATCGTAATACAACAATAAAAACATACAAATAAAATAGGCAAAACCATGGATGTAGTATACATGGACTCCGCATATGGCCAAAAAAAAAAAGTGAAGCCTAAAGGCCATCACAATACAAAATAGTATACAGATATGCATAATATAAGACCATATGGACCAATAAGCATCGAGTATTATGTTATGTAAGTCAATATGGCGACTTAATACTCGTTGCTCATTGGTCCATATGGTCTTATGTTGAAGTATGTAGCCATGCAATTTTATGTGTGAGAGCCCTAACATATAGAAAGAAACAGATGATTCTAACTTTTCAGTTCGACTTTGTCTCTTTCTGCGCAGACAAATTACAAATAAACAAAAAAGAAAGAGAGAAGAAAGAGATCCTCAAGCTCCTTGCTTCCTTTCTAGATGTTGGCTTCACTCAATTAGATATCAAAATAAAGAGCATGCGGAGTCCATGTATACTACGTCCATGGACAAAAAGTTAGCGAGCTTTTTCATTATTAATGTTGCTATTCTGTGCATTTATTAGGTGCTGTTGTATTAACTGTAAAATAATAAATATAATAATAAATTATGAGTAAGTATGTTAAATATAAGTTAAAATTAATTCGTTATTAATATTCAATATTTTTACCTTATTTATAAAAGAGTGTAAAATGTTTATATTTTCTTTGTTTTTATCCTGCAGCTGTCAGATTAAATATGAAATCAGGATTGGAAAACACATTCCAAAACCTTAATGTTAAAATTTTCCTCGTATAAAAACACATACATCTTTCTATTAAAATAATATTCTATATTATGAAATATAAGAATATATTTAATTAATTTAATTCCACAAATAGAGCAAAAAAAAATATTGTTTTCCTGGTTATATGTCAACAAAATTATTTATAATAAAGATTTAATTTAAAAAATATAATTTCTCTACAAATACATTTGTAAAAAAATTCTTTTAAAAGTGCAATTTTTTAAAAGAATTTTACAACATTTTCAGAGGACTATTTTTAATATCAGTATATTTCAATATTGTAAAAAGTCCAGGTTAAAAAATTATTTTAAAAAACAATAACACAAAAAAGAGAAAATAATAATAAAAATATTATTTTTATAATATAAAATATTATATTACTCTGCACTTATTTCGAGACATTGATTGATCTGGTTTGAGAGAAATTTTGTTTGACGTTCGTTATTGTGGCTTTATAATGACATATGATAAGAAATTCATTAATCAAGATATTAACTATTATAGTAATTGATTGATAATATTTTGATTCGTATATTTTATGCAATGCATTCACTAAACAAATATAATATGAAATTATAAAAATAAAAATAAATGTTTTGTTATCCAAATAATTTTGAAAATAATAATCAACTTGGTAAAATTATATGCATTTCATTATTTTTATTGTTTCAATATTCTCGATATTAGATTTACTATGTCGAACAATATTTTGCAGCATATTTTACACATACTGTCATTAAAATGTTTTCAAAAGTAACAAACATAAGAACTGAAAAATCATGAAACACATTAATAAAGTCACTCGCAGCAACTTATATGCGAGTTGATCATTCAGAAGTATCATCGATTATCAGATTTCAATAACTATTGAGTCAATGTTAATAGACTTAATCAATGAGCTTGAGTCTCATTAAGAAAAATATATGTACAGTTGTGTTCTATAAAATGTCCTATAAACAGAAATATTACAAAGATGCTAATATGAATATTTTCATTTAAAAAATGTTTTGAACACCATCATAATTATTTTTCTGTTTTTCTATTACATATGCTTCAATTACATATGTTCTATTGCATATGTTTGTCTTTTTCAATTATATGCAAAAAATTTCTATAAAAGAAGATAGCCATTACAATCCCTATAGAACTACTCTCTTGGATTAAATTAATACTTAAAATTAATACTTTAAATAATTTAAATTCGAAATATATATATATATATATATACACACATATATGTACATTGTACATTGATATGATTAACATTTAATTTCTGTGTTTTTATTTCTGTGGAATAATTTATATTGTTTAAATTTTTGTTTTTTCTTCCTATGTACACACGATACACAAACACATACACACACGCACACACGCACGCACGCACGCACGCACGCATGCACGTACGCAAGCCAATAAAATAATACAAATTATACTATATTATACTTAATGTATAATTTACGTGTCTTTTCTTTATTTCTTGCAAAATTTTTGATTTCTTTTTATTTTTATGATAACAAATATAGTATACCCTTTGAGATGTTTTATATTAAATAAAAATACTTGGCCTTACCACATATAATGTTAAGCGTATATTTGAAGATATAATGGGAAAGATTTATTTCTTTTCCATTTAATCCGATTTTTTAAGTTCCTTTGTTAAACTTAGAGATTGATCGACAAATGTATCCGAAAAGTTTCGTAATATTAGAGTATTAAAATTGAATGCAATAACTTTTCGATGTTTCCTCCATATAGGTACTGAAACAAATATTACAGGAAAGATATATTAAAAAAGATAAATGAAGAAAACATGTGTATATATATATATATATATATATATATATATATGTTCATATAATACATAAAAATAATACTAAAAAGCATTGATATTAAAAAACTTTGAAAACAAATTTAATTAATAATAATTTTAAATTTGTCACATTGCAGTCAAAGTAACAAAAATAAAAATATAAGAATATATTATATAAGAATGTAAGTAATAAGAGTGCATTATAAGTATGTTATAAAGGATTTTCTTAAAATTATGTAAATTGTAGTTATAGAAGTAATTTTATTATGTTTATATTATAGTTACAGGAATAACTTTAAATTTTATTTTACTAAAAATATCTTACCAAGAGCTGTGACTAATCCTTTGCCAATTATGGGTTCCAAAAGTTTATACAGGGTGATTCAAAATAACCCCTGTGTCCCTGAAATGACATATTCTTGAATCAATTCTAAGACGATTTTTCCTTCGGCAAAATTTCGTCCGAAGCTTAGTTTTTGAATTATTAAAGGAAGTAGTTAACGTATGACGGGTCGAATACAAGAGGCAGGCAAGGGTGGCGCGATTCACCGTCAGACGCGGGAGCTTACGCGGGGCGCCTGCTGCGATCAGCTGATCGCTATACACATACAGACACACATGCGAACACATATATTCTCTCTCTGTCTGTCTGTCTGTCTGTCTGTCTCTTTCTCTCTCTCTCTCTCTCTCTCTCTCTCTCTCTCTCTCTCTCTCTCTCTCTCTCTCTCTCTCTCTCTCTCTCTCTCTCTCTCTCATTCGCTCACTCACCTGTAAATTTTTTTTTTTTTTTTTTTTTACGAGAGAGGGAAAATGCATTTTATGCATACCCACCGGTCGATCCAATGAGTTATGTGGGACTCGAGTACCAAGTCGAATTACCAACTCGGTACTCCCTACCCACTAAAACCCCTCTCTTTTCACGAATTTCCTTTAACACACTGTCCCTCTGACTTCCCGAGATCTGTTTTCACATAACGTCAAAAAATAGTTATTATTACCTTGTTCGATGACTTTTTATGTATTGCTGTAATTGCTTGAAGGAGAAATGAATTTTCCGATAGATCGTACGTTCTCAAATTTAACGTAGATATCACGTTGCAAAAGACAAGAAATCCACACTAAATTATTAACTGAAAGTTTTTCTTCTTGCGCGCATGAACTGTATTCTTTTATAAACTTTAACGTAATCACATTTATTTACTCACTCGATGAGACGAGAAATTTACTAATGACTCTATCACTAATCACTATTAATCACTGTCGAATAATAACTGTTGGCGATTAAAAATCACTCGATGAAAGAAACACGCGCGGACACGTTACTACACAACGCGACGACGCGACAATGCGACGATAATTACTCGGCGACTGCAAGCAGTTTTTTGTCATGGTAGGTTGCGGTAGGTTAATGTACTACTGGCGCTATCGAACGCGATCATGTGTTCGATTGAAGAATGCGGTAAACATAATAAACATTTAACATATTAATATTATTATTATCATGAATGTGTGTGATATCCATACACTGTATGATATCTATTTAAAAATTAATTAGATTTTAGATAAGTTTTAGTTTAAAATATTATATAAAATATTAATATTAAATATATTAAGATAATAGTAAAAGTAATAAATATTAAAAAAATAAAAAAAAAAATACTTTTTATGCCCTGGCGAAAATAATGTAAGGGGGGGAGAAAGGGAGGGGGGAAAAGAAGATAAAAGGGAAGGGAATGTAAACCGAGCGGGAACAAACATTAATAGTAAGAAAGTCATAAGTTATGAAAAGTGAGGAAGTGTAAAGAAGTATTAAAAGGCGTAAATTGAGACATCGAAGTAAAGAAAGCGGTATTAAGTGTTAAAAAGTGAAAGAATGAAGCGTTATCAAATCTCGAAAGCGGAAGAAATACCCCTAAAATGTAAAGAAGGCACAAACCTTAAGAAACGAATCTGAAGGGAGAAATACCTCCAAAGAAATCAGGCACAAATCCTTAAGAAACGAACGAAACGTTATCGAACTCTCCGACAAACATGAATAACTCCTAGCGAAAATAAATATTGAGCTAAGTCGAATGCGCGGAAAGAGTAACAGAAAGCAAACTAGCTTCTTAGGAGGCGTAAATCGAAACAACGAAACGTAAATGAAGCGTTAACACTTCGTTTACGTTTCGTTGTTTCAATTTACGCCTCCTTTAGAAGCTTGCCGTTTACACTTCTTTACTCTTTCCTCGCATTCGACTTCGCTCCGATAATTATTTTCGCCAGGGGAAATATCTAATATAATTTTAAAGAACGTAAATGAAATGTCACCAAACTTATTGGCGCGAATACGAATGAAATGTTTATACTCTACTATATTTATACTGTACCGTTAATATTGCACTTTACATTTTAAATAGGTATTAAACGGATTATTTTCGTTTATTCGCCAGACATTTACTCGTCCGATTCGATAAAAATCAACCTAATTCTGAAGCTCCTACATCGAGATCAGAAATTAAATTGAAGTATATCTTTAATCTTATTTGTTACTCTTCGTAAACTCTTTATATAATCTTCATAACTAAACTTAAATACGAGAAAGATAGCGCGCGTAGCGGTAAACAAACGAACTAACAGACTCTTCATTTACACTTCCTAAACGCTCTATAAAATGTGAACGAAAGACTCCACTACGCTTCCTATACATCAAAATTCCACCATACTTCTTCAAGCTTCGACTTTGCGTGCTCGGAATGAGTGAAACTTTGACGTCCTTAAAAATATTTTTAAATTAAAGTGCATGGAAACTCTTCCATCCACATTTTGTGCAGTGTCTAAGCGTTGAAGAAATGTGGATGAAGATTTCTAAGTACAATCAATGATTGAAATGTATAGGAAGCGTATTAGAGTCAATCGTTCACATTATATGGAGCGTTTGGAAGCTATAAATGATTAGTTTCTAAAATGTCAATTCATTGAATCTACGGGAAGCGTATTGGAGTGCTTTATATACATATTATGGAGCGTTTAGGGAAGTGTAAATGAAGAGTTCCTAGGGGGAAGGGAGGGGGGGGGAGGGGGAAGGGATATCACACACATTCATGATAATAATAATATTAATATGTTAAATGTTTATTATGTTTACCGCATTCTTCAATCGAACACATGATCGCGTTCGATAGCGCCAGTAGTACCTTAACCTACCGCAACCTACCATGACAAAAAACTGCTTGCAGTCGCCGAGTAATTATCGTCGCATTGTCGCGTCGTCGCGTCGTGTAGTAACGTGTCCACGCGTGTTTCTTTCATCGAGTGATTTTTAATCGCCAACAGTTATTATTCGACAGTGATTAATAGTGATTAGTGATAGAGTCATTAGTAAATTTCTCGTCTCATCGAGTGAGTAAATAAATATGATTACGTTAAAGTTTATAAAAGAATACAGTTCATGAGAAAGAAGAAAAACTTTCAGTTAATAATTTAGTGTGGATTTCTTGTCTTTTGCAACGTGATATCTACGTTAAATTTGAGAACGTACGATCTATCGGAAAATTCATTTCTCCTTCAAGCAATTACAGCAATACATAAAAAGTCATCGAACAAGGTAATAATAACTATTTTTTGACGTTATGTGAAAACAGATCTCGGGAAGTCAGAGGGACAGTGTGTTAAAGGAAATTCGTGAAAAGAGAGGGGTTTTTAGTGGGTAGGGAGTACCGAGTTGGTAATTCGACTTGGTACTCGAGTCCCACATAACTCACTGGATCGACCGGTGGGTATGCATAAAATGCATTTTCCCCTCTCTCGTAAAAAAAAAAAAAAAAAAATTTACAGGTGAGTGAGCGAATGAGAGAGAGAGAGAGAGAGAGAGAGAGAGAGAGAGAGAGAGAGAGAGACAGACAGACAGACAGAGAGAGAATGTATGTGTTCGCATGTGTGTCTGTATGTGTATAGCGATCAGCTGATCGCAGCAGGCGCCCCGCGTAAGCTCCCGCGTCTGACGGTGATTCGCGCCACCCTTGCCTGCCTCTTGTATTCGACCCGTGCCGTTGTATTCATACGTTAACTACTTCCTTTAATAATTCAAAAACTAAGCTTCGGACGAAATTTTGCCGAAGGAAAAATCGTCTTAGAATTGATTCAAGAATATGTCATTTCAGGGACACAAGGGTTATTTTGAATCACCCTGTATATCATACTTTTATCCACACTGTTATGCAAGATTACCTATAAAAGTTGTATTATGTGAAGTACTTTTAAATATTTTAAATGTATATCTGTTTATCTGTATATCTGAATATCTGTCATTTTTAGATATTTAACAATATATTATATTTAGATAAAGTTAACTGTAGAAAATTATTTTGATTAGATCAGTGATGAGTCATTATAAAGATATATATAATAAAAGTATTATTTATTTGAAATAGACAACAGATTACCTATATATAGATTTAAATTATTCATGAATATATAATGAAATAAACAACGCTACCCAGACAGCACAAAAAGGCCAAAAGATGTCTTAAAGACGTCTAGAGGACTTTAAGACGTTTTTAAGTCGTTTTTTAGATGTCTTTTGGACATGTGTGCTGTCTGGGTATCTTTTTACCTGCATTTGATCTGGTTCATATATACCAATTATTAATTTGTTGCCTAGCCAAAACTTGAATGGAGATGAGTAATATTCCGTCCATTTAATAAAAACACTCAAAAATTCTAAAAAATATTTTATGATTTATCATATAAGATTATTAACTTAGATAATTATGCATAAAAGGGCCCACTTTCGCACAAATGTGTCATTGACATATGTTGTCAAGGTCATATCTCTAATTAATATTCTGAAGGTTTTATCCGGCGGTCGTTGTTTATTAAAAAGTTATTAACAAAAGAATTTCACAATTTTAATACTTTTTATCTCCGAAAATATTGATTTGAGAAAAAAATTTTAAGCAAAAAATAAAGCCGCTGAAAAACTCTACAAAAAAGGTTATATGCACTTTTTTCATAAACCTACTATTTTAGCCGTTATATGAAAAAATAATAATTTTAAATACATTTAATACAATTTAAATTTATATAGAATTTAATACAATTTAATAAAATTAAAAAATATCACAAATGTATGTGTACACACACACACACACACGGGGGGTGCAAGGGGGAGCCAAAGGCCCCCCTCCGGCAACCAACCCGCCGGTAGGCAAGGTGGACCTCGCTTTACAACTTACAGCATATATCCAGTGTGATTGAACTCTTCGCAATGCGTCCCCTACCGGCGGGGTGGTTGCGGGAGGGGGGCCGAATTATTTTTATCCTTTTTCAACCTATATCTCCAAAACTATTTAAGTCCGACCCTTATATATATATATATATATATATATATATATATATACGAAATTACTCGGGAAAATCTCCCCTATAACATATTTAAAAATAAAGCAAATCGGTGAACAAATAAAGTAGAATCTTTATGTCAATATTTCTCACATTTATTTGTTAATAACTTTTGAATAAAGAACGACCACCGGCTAAAACCTTCAGAATGTTAATCAGGGATAACATCTTCACAACATACGTCAATAACACATTTGTGCAAAGGTGGGCCCTTTTTATGCATAATTACCTTAACTTATTAAAATTTATTTTAATTATTAATATTAATATTATTTATATTTTAAATTTATTAACATCTTTATTATTTTAAATTAATGCAATGTTGATAGTTAATTTTTTAAATATCTCTTTATTATTACCTTCATAATTCTGACGAAGGAAATAATAACTGCTTCCAATAAATGGAAAACTCTTTGGACCGTTTATCTTTTTAATTATATGTCGGCGATGATCATTTAAAATAAAATAATATATATATAGAGCAGTAAGACCCAATAGTATTAATGAAATAAATATCATTATCATTAAATTGATAATACAAATTTGTATTAATGTATTTTCCAAATTTTTTTTATTTTATGTCTTCCCCTCCTAAACATATAGATAAATACATAAATATAATTTATGAAATAATGGAGATGCTTCTTTCAGATTAAGAAGTAAATTCATTAATTATTTTCGAAGTGTCAAGTATCAAATAACATAGAAGCTATTATTTCGAGAATTTCTATGTTTAAGGAAAAATAAAAGTTAAATAAGTTTCGTAGTTATTTAAAATAATCAATGTTTTTATAAAATTTTAAAAGATAATAATTTTATATGTAACAAAAATCTTCAATTTGCTTTATTTAAAAATTTTATTAATCTAAAATACTTAATAAAAAAAACTCCGCTAATAAAACAACAATAATTAATATAAAAAGCTTTAAGGAACAAATAGAAATACTACTTACTTTATCGAAGAGTATGGGTATTTGCTGCTACACTTGAATTGTCGCGACTCACGGTTATAGAAGTCGGACGCAATATATACGTGCGATATACTGAAATATTCAAAATGTTCATTCACTAAAACTGAAACTAGACGAGCAAGGAAAATTCTTTTTGATTAGAGGGTAATAGATGATAATTTATTATCAATGCTATAAATATATTTTCTTGATTTGATATAAGACTCGGATTATTTCTATAATTTTCTTCCTTTAATCTTTTAAATAATAAGTTAACAATTTCTTTAGTAATTGACACGTGAAATTAATTAGCGACTAGCCCGCACTTACAATTGTTCAATATTTGTTAACGACTGTCCGCTGCGCGCTCGCGATGGGTTTTTAACTCCTCGTTTTGGCTAAAATTTGGGAGGGGACCGCCTAGTGACGTTATCATATAAGATCATGGTGAACTTTTCGTGACGGTCAAATCTTGGTGCAAGCGAAAGCGTTTCAAAATCGAAACCCTTTGCATTTTCGTGTTTCTGGCGAACTCACGCGTAGTTCGCTAAAGTGACGATTTTACGCGGTTCGCAAACATTCCATTGCACTTTTTTGTTTAAATAAAATCTATATTAATATTAAAATAGAGTTATAGTCCTTCAGACTATAACAAAGAAAAATACATAAATACAATTTATAAAATAATGGAGATGCTTTTTTCAGATTAGAAAGTAAATAGAGATACATTAAATAGAGATACTACTTACCTTATCGAAAAGTATGGGTATTTGTTGTTACCGTTACACTTGCTACGACTCGCGATTACAGAAGAGAGAGACACGCAATATATATGTAATACATTTAATTATTCAAAACGTTTCACAAAAACTGGAACTAAACGAACAAGAAAAATTCTTTTTGATGACATCAAAGGGTAATAGATGATAACTTATTATTAGTGCTACAAATACAAATAGATGCACTTTATGCAGCTACAAAGGCATGACATTAGACTTCCGGGGAAGCCACTTTTGCGACTCTTAAGTTGATAAGTTAGTGGTATTTCATAAATATTAAGAATTTTGAGATTTGTTTAAAGCCACAAAAGTAGCTTTCCTGCCAGGCAACGGACGGTCAAATATAAAAAATGTTTATTTTCTCAAACATACGTAGGGTTTTTGATGTCGCTGATTCTAATTCTGAAGATAGATTTATGAAATTTCGAGCCTAAGAGCAGTATTGATAACATGAATGAATATAAACGTATAAACTTATGCAGAGAACTTTTTTTTAACATTATCGAGAACTAATTACGGGGATGTAGAAAGCTCCTTTTTTACTTTTGGGTCTTTTTCGTTGGTTTTCTAATTTTTTACTTCTATTGTATTAATTTAATATTTATGAAATACCACTAACTTATCAACTTAAGAGTCGCAAAAGTGGCTTTCCCGGAAGTCTAATGTTATGCTTCTGTAGCTGCATAAGCGTATCATTTGTTTTTGTAGCACTGGTAATAAATTATCCTCTATTACCCTTTGATGTCATCAAAAAGAATTTTTCTTGTTCGTTTAGTTCCAGTTTTTATGAAACGTTTTGAATATTTTAAGTGTATCGCACATATATATTGCGTGTCTCTCTCTTCTGTAATCGCGAATCGTAGCAAGTGTAACGGTAACAACAATTACCCATACTTTTCGATAAGGTAAGTAGTATCTCTATTTAATGTATCTCTATTTACTTTCTAATCTAAAAAAAGCATCTCCATTATTTCATAAATTGTATTTAGGTATTTATCTATATGTTTAGGTGGGCAAGACAAAATAAAAGAAAAAAATCTAGAAAATACATTAATACAAATTTGTATTATCAATTTAATGATAATGATATTTACTTCATTAATATTATTGGGTCTTACTGCTCTACATATATATATATTATTTTATTTTAAATAATCATCGCCGACATATAATTAAAAAGATAAATATATTAAACGGCCCAACGAGTTTTCCATTTATTGGAAGTGCCCATTATTTTCTTCGTCAGAATTCTGAAGGTAATAATAAAGAGATATTTATTCAAAAATTAACTATCACCAACATTGCATTAATTCAAAATCATAAAATAATTTTTAGAATTTTTGAATGTTTTTATTAAATGGACGGAATATTACTCATCTCCATTCAAGTTTTGGCTAGGCAACAAATTAATAATTGGTATATATGAACCAGACTAAATGCAGGTAAAAAGATACCCAGACAGTACACATGTCCAAAAGACATCTAAAAAACGACTTAAAAACGTCTTAAAGTCCTCTAGACGTCTTTAAAACATCTTTTGGCCTTTTTGTGCTGTTTGGGAAGCGTTTGTTTATTTCATTATATATTCATAAATAATTTAAATCTATATATAGGGAATCTGTTGTCTATTTCAAATAAATAATACTTTTATATATCTTTATAATAACTCATCACTGATCTAATCAAAATAATTTTCTACAGTTAATTTTATCTCAATATAATATGTTAAATATCTAAACGCAGTATAATATGTTAAATATCTAAACACAAACAGATATAACAGTATGGATAAAAGTATAATGTATAAACTTTTTGAACCAGTATTAGGGAAAGGATTAGCCACAGTTCCTGGTAAGATATTTTTAGTAAAATAAAATTTAAAGTTATTTATATAATTATAATTTACATATAATAAAATTACTTCTATAACTACAATTTACATAATTTAACATAATAATAACATAATTTTAAACAATATTTTATAACATACTTATATATACTTATTACTTTGCGTTCTTATATAATATGTTTTTATATATTTTTATTTTTATTACACCTTGACAGCAATGATGACAAATTTAAAATTATTATTAATTAAATTTCTATCAATATTTTTAGTATTAATGCTTTTTAAAATTATTTTTATGTATTATATTATATTTTCTTATTTTTATTGATTTTTGTGTATTATACAATATATATATATATATATATATATATATATATATATATAGTATAATACATAAGCCCCCTATAGCCCCCTTTATGCCCTACAACTTTTATCGGAGTCGTTTTCCTTCAAACGTTGATCTTGAAAAGTTATAAGGGTGGAACTTTTAAAATGGAACACCCTATATATATATATATATATATATATATATATATATATAGGGTGTTCCATTTTAAAAGTTCCACCCTTATAACTTTTCAAGATCAACGTTTGAAGGAACCAATTGATTCCTCTCATTATTTTGTACATAAAAGTATTAAGGTAAGATAATCGAAAAATGAATATTTTACTAGATATTTTATGGTTTATATAAAATTAAGAAATTATTTCAAGCCTCATAACTCGAAAAGTACTGAATAAAGAAATACTTTATTATAGTGTTTTGTAAAGCTCTCGAGATAAGCTACAAGAATAAGTAATAAAAAAATAGGGGTTCCCATTTAAAAAACGGAAGTTGACCTTCAAATGACCTTGAAAATGACCTTTAATGTCGAATCCAAGGTCACTATTAGATAGCCCCCTTTGTGCCCTACAACTTTTATCGGAGTCGTTTTCCTTCAAACGTTGATCTTAAAAAGTTATAAGGGTGGAACTTTTAAAATGGAACACCCTATATATATATATATGGATTATATATGGATTATATATATATATATATTGGATTCGACATTAAAGGTCATTTTCAAGGTCATTTGAAGGTCAACTTCCGTTTTTTAAATGGGAACCCCTATTTTTTTATTACTTATTCTTGTAGCTTATCTCGAGAGCTTTACAAAACACTATAATAAAGTATTTCTTTATTCAGTACTTTTCGAGTTATGAGGCTTGAAATAATTTCTTAATTTTATATAAACCATAAAATATCTAGTAAAATATTCATTTTTCGATTATCTTACCTTAATACTTTTATGTACAAAATAATGAGAGGAATCAATTGGTGTAAAGAAAACATAGTTGTTTTTAAGAAAAAATATGGGTTAATTGCAAATTACATTTTTTCTTAAAAATGTTCCTGTGCTCACTTTGAATATTTTGTTTGAACATACACCTCACTCACTTAAAAACGTGTGTGCGAACGTTCATAAGGTACCATACATTCAAGCACACACACATCCTTGTCATTAGTTGCGCCACAGAAACATTTGAAGTTCATTATTTCATCACAGTTACATTTAAGGTCAATTTTAAGATTGACAGAGGTACTTTCAGAAAAAACGTTTGATACAAAAGTTTCTTATTTTTTCACGTACAATTCGAATCTGTAATAAAAAGTACCACGTTCCCCTAAAAAAATTCAACTTCCAATCCCGATGGCATATTTCGGAATGAAAAGTTGAAAATATCACCATTTGATAGAGCGTACCCGATTTACCTAAAAATTGTTCGCGATTTTTGATAAAAGTTATATACAGGCTGCGATTCAGTAAGCGCTACAAGTACTGCAGAGCATTTGTAGCAGCACTACGGTTGGTTCATTTAGCGCTACGAGATGCTATAGTAAATCTTATGACGTCATAAAATACGCCATGCTAGCAGAAAATCACATTCCAGACTGCCTTCTGACGGTCGGGCTTTCACTTTGCCGATTGCAATTGAACCTTTTCCAGGTAAGATATTTCGTGGACAGAGGCATGTTGCTCGCTCTGTAGCCAGCTCTCCGTCTATAACATAAAGATTGCAAAATCTATCGTAACAGCTGTTGTGTCGAAAGCCTAAAAGATAAAAATTTCATTTGTTGATTAATATAATAAACAAGTTAAAACAAAAAAGGCTTTAATATATTGAATAGAACAGTATAAAAAATCGGCAAGAAAAAACGCTAACAAGATCCGAACACAGTAAATAAATGCACTTATATTATGTAAAAATTTTCTTTAATAATAATTTTGGTTTAATAATAGTTTCGATTCTTTCTTTGGGCCATCTTCAGCATATAGAAGTAAATAACATGTTGACAAAGAATTAGATATAAACAAACCAAGATGAACCACTAAATTGCATACAAAGAGGAGGGAAAAATAAATATGTGTGGACATAGAATGCAAAACATTTGAATTTTCAATTTAAACTTTCGGCAAATTTTCAATAATCGTTACATATTCATGACGAAGACATTTGATATCTTGTGTCTATTGAAACTATTTTTCTGACGTTTCGTAAATAACATTTATATTATTAATCTCTTATTTAAAAAAAAAAAACATTCGAATGACTTCAATCTCGTTATTCTATTAAAACTCGTGATTCATTAATGTATGATATTCATAATTCGACAGAATTGCAAATTACTTTTATTATTATTATTATGATGCTATTAATTGCGTGTTTTTAGTAATCTGCCCGATTGCTGGTTAATACAACACAATCTATATCTGAAATTCTACACACCATATTTTTATTTGATTAGTTAAGGAGAAGATTTTTATGAAGTATTTAATTTAAGTATTTGAAGGAACGCAATTTGTTCGTATGTATAAAATAAAATTATATTCTGATCACATTATATCTTTAAAATGTCCGAAAAAAAACACATAGAACATATACATATATGGTATAGAACATATATATGATATGTTAAAAGAGATATAAGGCGATTCATGTTATCAACACTGTAATCAATTCACTTTCTGTTTCTTATTTATATTAATCTTTTACACGCCATAGGCGCCGTTACGACGACATACATTTTATAATGAAATTATTTATGATATTTATTTTTCAATCGATTATAATGAAAATTATTTATAATACTGAGAACAGTAGTGACGATAGTTAGGTAGAATTTTTTTATTTGATAGAATAACATTTTTTAATGTTCACTAAAGATATCACAAAAATGCCTTGGAATTGCTGGTAGGCCATATGACAAAATTAGTTGGAGTAAAGTTAAATAATATTAATTATATTGTAACAATATATTATTTATTTTTGTATGCTGAAGATAATTCACAAATAACCGAAACATTATTATTAAAGAGAATTTCAATACAAATAAGTACGTTTATTTTGATAAGCTCGATTCTTATTAGTCTTATTCTTCTTCGTCTTTTTATATTTAATATAATAAATTATGTTTATTTATAAACAAATATAATTAACGTAGAAATTATATAGAAATATTTTACATACCGCTAATATCATTGTAATTAGATTATCATGTATCATCTCTTGCGGGTACTTATCTTTATGAGATATTTCTAATAAAATATGTAGAAGTGTCTTATCTATATCGTATAGAAAATAAAATGTAAAATTTTGTGTGTGTGTATATATATGTTAATTAGTGTCTAAATCTTATAATAGTAGAATTAAATGTGTCACTTTGAGAATTAATATTGAAAATAAATTTCGAAAAAGAAAAATATCTTTAGCAATGATCAAAATTAGGCATTTTAATAGTGTTTTAACAATTGAAACAAACATTTTATTAATATTGTGTTTATGAAAAAAAGTTATTTTCACAATTTAAGAATCTTGAATCATAATATAACAATAAAAAACATACAAATAAAATATGGATAAAAACTTACGAGTTGTTTCATATTTAATGTTGGTATTCTGTGCATTTAATGCATACATGTGCTGTTGTATTATCTGTTTAATAATAAACTATGTAGTAAATATACATGTATATGTATATGTGTATATATATATATATATATATATATATATATATATATATCATCGCCATTCAAAATTTGGATGGGCAACAAATTATGTATTGTAATACATGAGGCAAAGCAAATTCAGGTAGAAAAGTAGTGCCATATATTTCAAGAATAATGCAAATTTATATTTATTTAGAAAATATGTGTATATATATATATATATATATATATATATATATATATACATATTTTCTAAATAAATATAAATGGCAAGTGTCCTTTTGCGCGAGTGTGAAAGGGAAATAGCGAAAACGCAACGAAATATATATATATATATATATATCGTTGCGTTTTCGCTATTTCCCTTTCACACTCGCGCAAAAGGACACTTTCTAAAGAACAGAAATAACTTTATGCACAACACGATTATTAAGTCTTCCCCACCCAATCGTACTATAAATAAGAAAAACACAATTTACATAATGCGTCCTTTAGATTAGAAAGTATTAGTTAAGAAAGTATTAGAACGTATTAGTTTATTGAAATAGCAAGTCTCACACAAAAGATTTCACGAATTTTTCAGTTAAAAAAAATTAGATAAGTTTTGATTTAAAATGCAATTTTTTTATAAGATTCTATACGATAATAATTTTGATGTTATATTTTACATGATAATTTTCACACTCTGCTATTTTTTAAAATTCTTTTAACTTAATGTTAGAGCTATTTTATTTTTGAAAAAAGAAAATCAAATCTTTCAATAAAATTCAAGTCATTTTAAAAGAAGATGAATATGAAATGAAAATATTAATCAACATAAATCCTACTTTTGGTTCTCTCTCTCTCTTTTCTCTCTCTCTCTCTCTCTCTTGTTCTTTAGGATTATATTATAAAAACATTGTAGATGTGTATTGTATAGATGTTTACATATGTCATATATGTATGTTTACATATATGAAGATTAGATAGTACATATATGTATGAAGATAGTACATATATATATATATATATATATATATATATATATATATAAAGATTAAATGTATATATGTATGTTTATATATACAGGATATTTCAGGATGTATTAAATGTCCTAATTTAAAATATAATTTTAGGACCGCCAGAAAAAAATTTTCCTCTAAGAATGTGCTTATAAGTATTTTGTTTAAGAGATATTTGGTTTTCTACTATTAATGAAGAGAAAGGTTTATGCATTCAGAAAGCTATTTCTATTTTTCATAGATTTCCCTTGTCTCTTAGAATAGAGATCGATTTATTATATATGTTACTAATAATAAGGCTAGCTAGTCTTTAGAGTATCTTGTTGATAGCATAAATAAAAAATATCAATATTTGTAGAAAAGTACATTTTATAATTTATTTATATATGTCAATATGCAATTATGTAAAAATATCATATACGGTAACAAATTATTTCAAGATTAAATTTCTAACTTAAAATATATCCTAACTTAAAATATAAATTTAGGACCTCTAAATAAGTATCGGTATTGTAATATCATTCCTAACTTTCCTTTAGATGTCAAATGATATATATTGCTGCCTTTTGTGTAGCAATCGTTTATTTATCGGCTGTTCTTCCGAAACCATGTTCCGATTTGGGTCAAATTTTGTAAATAAGTTCTTTTTAGATAAAACAAAAAATGCTTAAAAAGTATCTTAATTTTTGAATCGCGAAAAATCCTTTTCGTGTACTTCTTTTTTATCTAGCAATATATGTCATTTGACATCTAAAGTTACAGAAAAGTTAGGAATGATATTACAATACCGATACTGGTTTAGAGGTCTTAAATTTATATTTTAGGACCTTTAATCTTCAAATAATTTGTTACCGTATATGATATTTTTACATAATTGACATATAGCATTGACACATATAAATAAATTATAACTTATACCTTTCCACAACCATCGATATGTTTTTTACTTATGCTACCAACAGAAAGACTAGCTTTAATAACATAGTTAGTAAACCGGTCTTTGAAAGCAGGGAAAATCTATGAAGAAACAGAAATAGCATTCTGAATGCATAAACTCTTGTCCTGATTAATAGAAAAAAAACCAAATGGTAGGAATACATGTGCATGAAAAGAAACACTCCAACTATCAAAGAAAAATACTATGCAGTATAAGTAGTAATCTACTTGAACAAATTCTACCGTTTATGCATTTAACATTTAACATTTAACATTTAACATTTATTTTTCTATGTACGCAAAAAGAAACACTTGACATAGCAGCCACATGATTGACTCTTGCCCTCTCATTGCGCAAGTTATATGTATGTCTGGCAATATAAATAGGAGTAGTTTATATATAAGAACAAAATGAGCACACATAATTGTTAAACAATAAAATTATCCTTTAAAAATTATGGTTTTTCGTGTTTAAGCTACATAATGATTATATGTATTTTAACACACATATAAAATAATAAAAGTATAATATTTGAAAACATACCTATTTTTACATCATTAGTTAAAGACCGTCCAATTAATGGAATAGCTGGAAATATCCTCATTGTTTCTTTTATTACACAATCTAAGTATTCCATGTAATGTAAATCTTCATATTTAACAGGATCAGTTCCACAAATTTCTTTAATTTCTTTATATACTTTATTCTATTATAAAATTAAATAAGATATTTAATTATATAAATATAAACATGTACAATATATAAGAGAGATGTAATTTTATTGAATACATTTACGAATTTTTATCAGTTTGGTATTGAAATGCAGATGATAGCATTTTATGCTGCATTAAAATTCTTAATTGAATTGAAACATTACACACAACATTTTTATTTAAGCGAATTTTGTAATGAGTTTACAACATGTATTATATATATTTCTTGTTTGCTGAACTGTTATAAACCTACTTTGAAGAAAATGTTTATACTAACTAAATTTAAGTTACAATTTGAACAAAGTATGGTAATTTAATATAGTAATTTAATCTTATTAACATCATTAGAAATTATTTTATAATTTATATGTATAATATGCCAAAAGAGATTCTGAGTGAATTATTATTTGTGTAAATAATAGAATTTATTGAGAAAGAACTTTCTTTGATTATTACTAGAAAAATATTTTTTTATATTCATCATTGAAAATTGTATTATTTGCATTTACTTCGTTTATTATTCCGAATTAATTGTATTAATTCTATAATTAATTGTATTATTTCGAATAAATTTAATAGATACTTACTTGTATATGTGGATGCAAGGCCAGCATAAAGATAGCAAAATCTAATGTTATCGCCGTTGTATCCGATCCCTAATAGATAACAATTTTTTATATGTTAATTAAACTGATTCGTCCTGCAACTGTCAGATTAAATATAAAATCAGGATACAGAAACACATTCCGCAATCTTAATGTGAAAATTTTTCTAATGCTAAAACACACACATCTTTCTATTAAAATAATATTATATATTATAAAATATAAAAATATATTTAATTAATTATGATTATTTAATTCCACAAATAGAGCAAAGAAAAATATCCTTTTCCCTGGTTATATGTTAACAAAATTATTTATAATAAAAACTTAATTTAAAATATAATTTCTACAAATACCCTTGTAAAAAATTCTTTTAAAAGTGCAATTATTTAGAGAATTTTAAAAATTATTTTTAGGTAGACTTATTTTTACGATTTGTGCATATTTTAATAATATAAGAAGTCAAGGTTAAAAAAAATTATTTGAAAAAACAATAAAAAAGCAAAACAGTAACATTGAAAAAATTGTTTTACCTTGGCATTATTTTAAGACAGTGATTGATTTGATTTGATAGGCTTTCTGGTTTGACGTTCGTCATTGTGCCTTTATAATAACACATCAAAGAAATTCATTATTCAAGATATTAACTATTATAATCATTGAATAATAATATTGATTTGTACATTTTATGCAATGCATTTGCTAAACAAATATGATATGAAATTATTAAAAAAAAGTCTTTTGTTATCTAAATATTTTTGAAAATAATAATCAACTTGGTAAAATTATATGCATTTTATTATTTTTATTGTTTCAATATTCTCGATATTAATTTACTATGTCGAATGTTGAACAATATTTTGCAGCATATTTTACACATATTGTCATTAAAATGTTTTCAAAAATAACATAAGAATTGAAAAATCAAGAAACACGTTAATATCTCATGTAAAGTCACATCATACAGTCAAGTGGCAGTATGTGGTAACATATATGTTACAACATATGTGGTAACATATATGTTGCCAGAAACTGAGTGATCAGCGAAATAATTTAAAGAACAGCACGATACGTTAGAATCGGGTCAGAATTATCCCCTCTCTTCCTGATTAAATACTATATAAATCGCGTACTTTCGAATAATTTAGCTCAGTATATCGCACGTATTGCGTCCGACTTCTTTAACCGTGACTCGTGACAAGTGTAGTAAAGTAATAGCAAATATCCATCTCTTCGATACCGATCTCTTCTTCAACACTCTTCGATAAGGTAAGTAAAATCTGTATTTTTAATGCCCTATTTCAGACCTTATTCTTTGGACATATAAGTCCTACTTTATATAAATACATATAGAGATTTCTCTCTTTTATAAAAATAAAATAGCTAATATTAAATTAAAAGAAATGTTACTTGGTACTTGATACTTCAAAAATAATTAATGAATTTAATTTCTAATCTGAAAGAAGCATCTTTATTATCTTTATTATTGCATTAACTGTATTTATTTATTTATCATAAGTTTAGGAGGGGAAAATATAAAATAAAAGCATAAATAAATCCACAAAATACATAAATACACATTTGCATTATCGCAATTTAATGATAATTAGTGATTGATTTGATTTGATAGGCTTTCTGGTTTGACGTTCGTCATTGTGCCTTTATAATAACACATGAAAAGAAATTCATTATTCAAGATATTAACTATTATAATAATTGAATAATAATATTGATTTGTACATTTTATGCAATGCATTCGCTAAACAAATATGATATGAAATTATTAAAAAAAGGCTTTTGTTATCTAAATATTTTTGAAAATAATAATCAACTTGGTAAAATTATATGCATTTTATTATTTTTATTGTTTCAATATTCTCGATATTAATTTACTATGTCGAATGTTGAACAATATTTTGCAGCATATTTTACACATACTGTCATTAAAATGTTTTCAAAAATAACAAACATAAGAACTGAAAAATCAAGAGACACGATAATAATGTCACTCGCAGCAACGACAAGATTAGTCTCGTATCTATGTATCTACGCTTATGCGAGTTGCTCATTTAGAAGTATCATCGATTATCAGATTTCAATAACTATTGGATCAATCTTAATAGACTTAATCAATAGCTTGGATCTCACTAAGAAAAGTATCTGTAGTTGTGTTCTACGTGTCTATAAACAGAAATATTACAATTAAAGATAGGGAAATAGATGCAAAATTCCAAATATTTGTGAATATTTTTATTTAAGAAATGTTTTAGACAGATCATAATTACTTTTCCGTTCTTTTCTATTACATATGTTTCGATTACATATGTCGCATTCACTAAAATAAATCTAATTCTGCTGTTGTCAAATTATTACACAATTTTTTTTATATTTTATACTCTATGAAATTTTATCATTAAATCAACAGGATTTAATATATTATTTAATTCACAAATAATAAAATAATACAAATTATATTATGTTATACTTAACCGTTTGAGTGCCACGGACTTGTTCGGTTCCATGTCGGAAAGTACCTAGCGCGATTGCGCTGTTTTTTACTTATAAGCAATAATTATTATCCAGGGTGTATACTACCGGAAAAAACCTGGAAAACCTGGGACTCTCAGGGATTTTTGTTTTAACCTGGAAAATCTGGGAATTCTCATGGAATTTTATTAAGACTCAGGGAATTTTTTAAAAACTGCTTCTGTGATCATTTTTTTTTATATTGTAAGTGTAAACATTCGCTCTGTATAGAATATCTTGAGCGATATCGGGCGTGCAGTTACTGTGAATTTACAGATTGATGCGCTGGCACTGTTAGGTACTGGACGGGGGCAGCGCGGTCGCGCCACTGGACACCCAAACGGTTAATGTGTAATTTATGTGACTTGTTCTTTATCTCTTGCAAAATTTTTGATTTCTTTTTACTTTTATGATAACAAATATAGTATATAGATGTTTTATAATAAATAAAAATACTTGGCCTTACCACATATAGTGTTAAGCGTATATTTTAAGATGTAATGGGAAAGATTTATTTCTTTTCCATTTAATCCGATTTTTTTAAGTTCCTTTGTTAAACTTAGAGATTGATCGACAAATGTATCCGAAAAGTTTCGTAATATTAGAGTATTAAAATTTAATGCAATAGCTTTTCGATGTTTCCTCCATATAGGTACTGAAACAAATATTACAGGAAAGATATATTAAAAAAGATAAATGAAGAAAACATGTATATATATATATATATATATATATATATATATATATGTTCATATAATACATAAAAATAATATTAAAAAGCATTGATATTAAAAAACTTTGAAAACAAATTTAATTAATAATAATTTTAAATTTGTCACATTGCAGTCAAAGTAACAAAAATAAAAATATAAGAATATATTATATAAGAATGTAAGTAATAAGAGTGCATTATAAGTATGTTATAAAGGATTTTCTTAAAATTATGTAAATTGTAGTTATAGAAGTAATTTTATTATGTTTATATTATAGTTACAGGAACTTTAAATTTTATTTTACTAAAAATATCTTACCAAGAGCTGTGACTAATCCTATGCCTAATACTGGTTCAAAATAAGTTTATATATCATACTTTTATCCATACTGCTTTCTAAGATTATCTACAAAAGTTATGTTACGTGAAGTATTTTTAAATATTTCAAATGTATATTTGTTTGTGTCATTTAGATATTTAAAATATTAGATTTAGATAAAATTAACTGAGAAAATGACTTTAATTATATTAGTGATGAGTTATTATAAAGATATATAAAAGTATTATTTATTTGAAATAGACAACATATTTTCTATATATAGATTTGAATAATTCATGAATATATAATGAAACATATAAATGCTCTTTTTCTACCTGCATTTGTTCGAGTTCATATATTCCAATTATTAATTTGTTGCCTAGCCAAAACTTGAATGGAGATGAGTAATATTCCATCCATTTAATAAAAACATTCAAAAATTCTAAAAAATATTTTATAATTTATTATGTAAGATAATTTATTAACATCTTATTATTTTAAATTAATGCAATTTTGATGATAATAAATTTTTGAATATACGTATATCTCTTTATTATTACCTTCAGAATTCCGACGAAGGAAGTAATAGCCACTTCCAATAAATGGAAAACTCTTTGGGCCATTTAATATATTTATCTTTCTAATTATATTTCGGTGATCATTTAAAATAAAATAATATATATATAGGGCAGTAAGACCCAATATTATTAATGAAATAAATATCATTATCATTTCTACTTCATAATCCTTTTGTTCGTGTCCGAACATAGTGATCTCTCTCTTTCATATACCTGTGTTGCGCACCAGATTATCACACGTATATGGGACCTACAGTTTAATGCCGATTCCAAACGGCTGAAAAATAGAGAGATTCTCTTGGCAAGATTTCCCGGTGGTTTGCCAGTGCCTTCCGAGAAAGGAGCGAGCGTATACAATTTTTCGGTTCTATCGGAAATCGAACCCGGGGGACCTTTGGCTTTGTAGACTAGTGCGCTATCTACTGTGCCACGCTTCGCTCTCTATCATTATCATTAAATTGAGATAATACAAATTTGTATTCATGTATTTTGTCGATTTATTTATGCTTTTATTTTATATTTTTCCCTCCTAAACATATGATAAATAAATAAATACAGTTAATGCAATAATGAAGATGCTTCTTTCAGATTAGAAATTAAATTCATTAATTATTTTTGAAGTATCAAGTACCAAGTAACATTTCTTTTAATTTAATATTAGCTATTTTAGATTTATAAAAGAAAGAAATCTATATGTATTTATATAAAGTAGGACTTATATGTCCAAAGAATAAGGACTGAAATAGGGCATTAAAAATACAGATTTTACTTACCTTATCGAAGAGTGTTGAAGAAGAGATCGGTATCGAAGAGATGGATATATTTGCTATTACTTTACTACACTTGTCACTTGTCAAATTATTTCGCTGATCACTCAGTTTCTGGCAACATGACGGCAATTTATTTTTACTTAGGCACTGCATATTATATCTTTCATAATTTTTCGAAATGTTTTTTGACATACTTTTAATGTTTAATAATAAGAAATTAATCGCGTGTGTATGTATAAGTGTGTAGGTTACGACATGGAAATGTTTTTTAAAATGTAATAAATATATACAATAAAAATAATAATCAAATCCTATTTTTAAGATCCTCTCTTTTATTATTTTTATTGCATATTTTATTACATATTACATTTTAAAAAACATTTCCATGTCGTAACCTACACATATATACATACATATACAAGCGATTAATTTCTTATTATTAAACATTAAAAGTATGTCAAAAAACATTTCGAAAAATTATGAAAGATATAATATGCAGTGCCTAAGTAAAAATAAATTGCCGCCATGTTGCCAGAAACTGAGTGATCAGCGAAATAATTTAAAAAAACAGCACGGTACATGCTCGGGTTAAAATTATCACAACCTTCTCTTCCTGATTAAATACTATATAAATCGCATACTTTTGAATAATTTAATTAAGTACATCGCACGTATTGCGTTTAAGCTACTTTTACGTACAAAATAATGAGAGGAATCAATTGGTGTAAAGAAAACACATAGTTGTTTTTGAGAAAAAATATGTAATTGTTAATTGCAAATTACATATTTTTTCTCAAAACAACTATGTGTTTTCTTTACACCAATCGATTCCTCTCATTATTTTGTACATAAAAGTATTAAGGTAAGATAATCGAAAAATGAATATCTTGCTAGATATTTTATGGTTTATGTAAAATTAAGAAATGATTTCAAGCCTCATAACTCGAAAAGTACTCAATGAAAAAATACTTTATTATAGTGTTTTGGAAAGCTCTTGAGATAAGCTATAAGAATATGTAATGAAAAATAGCAGATTCCATTTAAAAAATTGAAGGTAACCTTTACGTGACCTTCAAATGATTACACAAGGTCAAATCAATGACACCATCTTATGTCCCCCTCATAGTCAAAAAACTTTTGTTTTAAACATTTTTTTCCATCTTGCTTACTATACGAGATATTTACGTCCGAAGATTAAAATGACCTACCCTGTATATATATATATATATATATATATATATATATATATATATATGTTCTCTTTTTTTACTTTTTTTACTATATCCTTTTTATAATATTTATTTCAGTATCTATATGGAGTAAAAATCGTAAAATAATAGCGTCAAGTTTTAATACTTTAATATTACGAAGATATTTCAATATATTAGTCGAACACTCTTTAAAATTAACAGATGAATTTAAAAAAATCGCAATGACTGAAAAGGAAGTTGACCTTTCCGATTACATCATGAAGTCTACTGTAAACACAATATGTGGTAAGGCCAAGTATTTTTATTTATTATAAAACATGTGTGTATACTATACTTGTTATCATAAAATGAAATCAAAACCTTTGTAAGAGATAAAGGAAGAGACACACAAATTACATATTAAATATAATATAGTATAATTTGTATTATTTTATTATTTGTGAATTAAATAATATATTAAATCCTGTTGATTTAATGATAAAATTTCATAGAGTATAAAATATAAAAAAAATTGTGTAATAATTTGACAACAGCAGAATTAGATTTATTTTAGTGCGTGCGACATATGTAATCGAAACATATGTAATAGAAAAGAACGGAAAAGTAATTATGATCTGTCTAAAACATTTCTTAAATGAAAATATTCACAAATATTTGGAATTTTACATCTATTTCCCTATCTTTAATTGTAATATTTCTGTTTATAGACACGTAGAACACAACTACAGATACTTTTCTTAGTGAGATCCAAGCTATTGATTAAGTCTATTAAGATTGATCCAATAGTTATTGAAATCTGATAATCGATGATACTTCTAAATGAGCAACTCGCATAAACGTAGATACATAGATACGAGACTAACCTTGTCGTTGCTGCGAGTGACTTTATTATCGTGTCTCTTGATTTTTCAGTTCTTATGTTTGTTATTTTTGAAAACATTTTAATGACAGTATGTGTAAAATATGCTGCAAAATATTGTTCAACATTCGACATAGTAAATTAATATCGAGAATATTGAAACAATAAAAATAATAAAATGCATATAATTTTACCAAGTTGATTATTATTTTCAAAAATATTTAGATAACAAAAGCCTTTTTTTAATAATTTCATATCATATTTGTTTAGCGAATGCATTGCATAAAATGTACAAATCAATATTATTATTCAATTATTATAATAGTTAATATCTTGAATAATGAATTTCTTTTCATGTGTTATTATAAAGGCACAATGACGAACGTCAAACCAGAAAGCCTATCAAATCAAATCAATCACTAATTATCATTAAATTGCGATAATGCAAATTTGTATTTATGTATTTTGTGGATTTATTTATGCTTTTATTTTATATTTTCCCCTCCTAAACTTATGATAAATAAATAAATACAGTTAATGCAATAATAAAGATAATAAAGATGCTTCTTTCAGATTAGAAATTAAATTCATTAATTATTTTTAAAGTATCAAGTACCAAGTAACATTTCTTTTAATTTAATATTAGCTATTTTATTTTTATAAAAGAGAGAAATCTCTATATGTATTTATATAAAGTAGGACTTATATGTCCAAAGAATAAGGTCTGAAATAGGGCATTAAAAATACAGATTTTACTTACCTTATCGAAGAGTGTTGAAGAAGAGATCGGTATCGAAGAGATGGATATTTGCTATTACTTTACTACACTTGTCACGAGTCACGGTTAAAGAAGTCGGACGCAATACGTGCGATATACTGAGTTAAATTATTCGAAAGTACGCGATTTATATAGTATTTAATCAGGAAGAGAGGGGATAATTCTGACCCGATTCTAACGTACCGTGCTGTTCTTTAAATTATTTCGCTGATCACTTAGTTTCTGGCAACATATATGTTACCACATATGTTGTAACATATATGTTACTACATACTGCAACTTGACTGTATGATGTGACTTTACATGAGATATTAACGTGTTTCTTGATTTTTCAATTCTTATGTTTGTTATTTTTGAAAACATTTTAATGACAATATGTGTAAAATATGCTGCAAAATATTGTTCAACATTCGACATAGTAAATTAATATTGAGAATATTGAAAAAATAAAAATAATAAAATGCATATAATTTTACCAAGTTGATTATTATTTTCAAAAATATTTAGATAACAAAAGCCTTTTTTTTAATAATTTCATATCATATTTGTTTAGCGAATGCATTGCATAAAATGTACAAATCAATATTATTATTCAATTATTATAATAGTTAATATCTTGAATAATGAATTTCTTTTCATGTGTTATTATAAAGGCACAATGACGAACGTCAAACCAGAAAGCCTATCAAATCAAATCAATCACTAATTATCATTAAATTGCGATAATGCAAATTTGTATTTATGTATTTTGTGGATTTATTTATGCTTTTATTTTATATTTTCCCCTCCTAAACTTATGATAAATAAATAAATACAGTTAATGCAATAATAAAGATAATAAAGATGCTTCTTTCAGATTAGAAATTAAATTCATTAATTATTTTTGAAGTATCAAGTACCAAGTAACATTTCTTCTAATTTAATATTAGCTATTTTATTTTTATAAAAGAGAGGAATCTCTATATGTATTTATATAAAGTAGGACTTATATGTCCAAAGAATAAGGTCTAAAATAGGGCATTAAAAATACAGATTTTACTTACCTTATCGAAGAGTGTTGAAGAAGAGATCGGTATCGAAGAGATGGATATTTGCTATTACTTTACTACACTTGTCACGAGTCACGGTTAAAGAAGTCGGACGCAATACGTGCGATATACTGAGTTAAATTATTCGAAAGTACGCGATTTATATAGTATTTAATCAGGAAGAGAGGGGATAATTCTGACCCGATTCTAACGTACCGTGCTGTTCTTTAAATTATTTCGCTGATCACTCAGTTTCTGGCAACATATATGTTACCACATATGTTGTAACATATATGTTACCACATACTGCCACTTTCAAATTAAATATGGCGAAACTTTGTCGGGCCTTTGTGGCATAAAAGCGGGAGTGCCACAAGGCAGCGTCCTTGGACCTATCCTACCTTCGATATACCAATCACACAGAGTGCTGTTATGGGAGCATTTGCGGATGACACAGCTATACTCGCGTCACACGCTAACCCAATGATTGTCAATTGCTGTTCTTCAAAACAATCTTAATAAAATATCCAACTGGTTAAAAAGATGGAGAATAAAGGTCAACGAAACGAAGTCAGCACACATAACTTTTACAATGAAATGCTAAATAACATGCAAAAATTTCGCAAGCGCCGCGCAATGGTCAAGGCGAAGATAACGAGGCTCAAGACTAAGATTGAGCAAGTACGACACGATCAAGCGAGTCAAGAAGAAATCGAGACGTATCTCTCCCGATTGAAGGAGATACAAAACGAGTTCGAAAACGTGCAATACGAGATTGGCGCGAGCTCGGAAGGTGCGACCACGGCCGACGCCACCGAGGAGGAATTTGAGGAACGGCATCTTGAGCTGAGCGTCAAATTGAAACAATGGTTGAACGAGTTATCAATGCCGCAAGGTGAGTCGCGTCCGTCAACGTGCGACGAGATGCTCTCGCGCGTGTTATTACAACAAGGCGAGTTAATACGACAGATAAGCATGCGCGGCGACGAGGCGCCGGCGTCTAGCAATAATGACGCCATTACAAGATTATTCGAGCAACAGACGCAGCTGCTCCGCAGCATTGCGGACGGCAGTCACGCTTCGAATACTCAAGAATCGAGGGTTAAGTTACCGGTAGTGAAACTACCTGTATTCGACGGTCGAACCGAGGAATGGAAGCGCTTTTCCGAGACCTTCCAGTCATTAGTACATTCGAACGAGAATATCGTTAACATCCAGAAATTTCAATATTTGGTCACATCGTTGAGCGGGACGGCGGCTAAGGTGATTGAAGCGATTGAGCTAACGAGCGATAATTATGTGGTTGCATGGGAACTGCTGAAACGGAGGTTTGATGATCCGAGGGCCATAAAAAAGAAGCATATTCAAAGCCTTTTTTCCATGCCGAAGGTGGAGAAAGAATCAGCGGCTGCAATTAGAGGTTTGCTAGATTACACATTAAAGCATTTACGCGTTTTAAAGTCATTAAATTTACCGACAGATTCGTGGAGTGAACTCATTATTCACATGATGGAAGCAAAATTGGACGCTGCCACATTGCGTGCTTGGGAACAGAGCTCGTCGGCTCCTGATGCGACTTTAACAGGTTTTGTTGAGTTTCTAGAACGTAGGTGCCAAAGATTAGAAAGGCTCGAGGCGAGAACCAAAGAGAAGGATGTGCGTAAGGCCGAATCTGACAGACCAAAGGCGAAAGTGCAAAATCGTGAGAAGACCGCTGCTCTAACTAATGCCACCGGAGACGGAAAGTGCTATCTGTGCAGCGGTGACCATGCACTGTATCGCTGTGAAAAATTCTTAGCCTTGCAGGTAGATGACCGAGTTAAAGAGATTAAGCGGCTGGGACTATGCATGAACTGTTTACGCAAGAACCATTTTGCAAAGACATGTAAGATGGATTCATGTCGAGAGTGCCCGGAGAAGCACAACACGCTGTGTCATCGTCCGACTACTGATGGAAATGTCTCGGAAAAAGTCAACAGGTCCGAGCAGAACGACAAGACGAGTGGCAACGTAGTCACGCACCATGTGGCTAGAGATCCAACCAAGAAGCGCGTGGCAACCGCGCTTGTCAACGTGAGGCATCCCAACGGATCCTTCCTTCCACTGCGCGTTCTTCTCGATAGCGCAAGCGAAGCGCATTTTATTACTTACGCAGCTTGCAATCGGACAGGCGTGAAGCGCGATCGTACGTCTGAAACGATTACGGGCATAAACGGTGTCGAGAATGTCGTGAATCAATGTTGCGATGTCGTGATAAGAGCGAGACATTCCGATGCGAGCTCAGTCATAGTTTTGTCGTGTCGAAAATTACTAAGCGTTTACCTGCCGTTGAGTTAGACCGCGATACGATTCCTGTCCCTTCTAATATTGTACTCGCGGATCCGGAGTTTCACAAGCCAGGTTCAATAGACATGTTAATCGGAGCGGAGTTCTTTTTTAACTGGTTAGAGTCGAGCAAAATCGAATTAGGAAGTAACCTTCCGATAATACAAAACACGAAATTCGGTTGGATTGTTGCGGGATCGTTTGCGAATTCGTCGGTAGCGTTGTTAGCGTACGAAAACGATTCTATCACGACTCTAGTGTGTTCATCGGAACATTGCGAAACTCTTAACCAGAATTTACGGCAATTTTGGGAACTCGAGAATCGCGGATCTGACATCATTCAGAATCAATCGTCGGAAACATGTGAAAGCGACAAGTTTTTCGAGAAAACTACTACGCGAACAAATGATGGTCGGTTTATAGTGCAGATTCCGTTTCTCGAGGATCCAAAGACGTTGGGCGAATCTATGGAAACAGCGTACAAGCGATTAATGCAATTAGAGCGACGTTTTAGGAAGGACGAAACATTGCGTCTGGAGTATAGTAAATTCATGCGTGATTATTTAGACACAGGTCACATGTCGTTAGTCTTCAATGCGGAACCGGACTTTGAGAATCGCACTAACTACCTACCGCATCATGGTGTAGTTAAGGAAACAAGTTCGAGTACAAAGCTTCGCGTTATCTTTGATGCTTCGAGTAAAACTAGTTCGGGTAAATCACTCAATGATGTACTCCGCGTCGGACCGGTGATTCAAAGCAATCTATTCGATATTGTTATTCGATTTCATTTCTACAATGTCGCGTTGACCAGTGATATTCGCAAAATGTATCGGCAGGTGCTCGTGCACCCGAATGACCGCGATTATCAGTGCATACTCTGGCGATTCGTCTCAGAAGAGCCCGTGCAGGCTTTTCGTTTAAATACGATTACATACGGACAGGCAAGTTCCTCATATTTGGCTACGAAATGCGTTCACACGCTCGCCGTGGAAGCAAAGGACGAACTTCCAAGGGCCTCTCAAGCGTTGATTGAGCAGACGTATGTAGACGACATACTAACAGGTGCCGACAATGTCGAAGATGCTATATTGCTACAAGAACAAATCACCAACGTGTTACTATCCGGAGGGTTCGAGGCGCACAAGTGGTGCTCCAGTAATTCAGAGGTTGCAGCGAATTCCGTCTCATCTTATAGAGGACACATCCCACTTGAACATTGGTGATAACAACGTTATAAGAACTCTTGGGAACGAATGGAACCCCCAGGAGGATCAGTTTCAATTTACGGTTCGTAGAATGCAAGCAGTGCGGACCAAGCGAGGGATACTTTCGGAAATCAGCAAACTGTTTGATCCTTTCGGTCTCATAGGACCGGTGATAACAGCTGCAAAACTTATTATGCAAGAAACCTGGCGATTTGAACATCAATGGGACGAGCCTCTATCCGACTCGTTTGTGGAAAAATGGGATAAATTCCGAAGAGAGATGCATGAAGCAAATCATCTCTGCATTCCCAGGCGAGTTATTCCAAGCGCTACCACGACAGGAGTGCGCCTCCAAGGTTTTTGCGACGCTTCAGAAAGGGCTTATGGAGCCTGTCTATACGTTCAAGCAGTAAACGAGCACGGTGAAATTATTTCAAGATTGTTATGCTCCAAGTCGAGAGTTGCACCTATCAAACCGATTACGGTGCCGCGATTGGAGCTTTGCGGTGCCGTGTTGCTTGCCCATTTAATTGCTAATGTCTTACGCATTTTAAACATACGAGTTAACAAGGTACAAGCATGATCGGATTCTCAAGTAGTTCTTTGGTGGATCCGAGGCGATTCAACACGGTGGAAACCTTTCGTGGCGAACCGTGTACGCGAAATTGTCGAATTGTTGCCGGCGAACCATTGGCATTATGTAAAGGGAGTCGAAAATCCCGCTGATCTAATTTCGAGGGGCGCTACCCTGAGTCAACTCAGGAACTCCACGTTGTGGTGGTTCGGACCCCGATGGTTGCAAGAACCCGAATCTTCGGAAGCCGAAGAACTTCGAGAATACGAACCCTCTAGTGAAGTATTTGAAGAAATTCGAACGGAGGAACGACGAAGTATGCTTGTTTGTACTCTCATCAGTGGAGAAAACTCTATGTTACAAGGAATGATTGATAATTGTTCTTCGCTCACTCGGATCGAACGTGTGCTGGCATATTGTTTACGCTACGTATCTAACCTTCAAAGGGACCCGGATAAACGAATTTTATCTAATCTATCGGTTACTGAGTTGCAGGAAGCTCACAACCTTCTCATTCGTCACACACAAAGATCTGAATTCTCTGGCGAAATTGCAGATTTAAAGAAGGGTCGTGCCATACCTTCGACCAACAAGATTCTGCAGCTGCATCCTTTTTTGGATGATCAAGACATTCTCAGGGTGGGCGGCAGACTCCAGTACTCATCCTGGACTTACGGCAGAAAACATCCCATTATTTTGCCCGCAAGACATCGTTTGTCGAAACTTATATTTGAACGAGAGCATCTTCGTTTGCTTCACGCAGGTCCACAGCAATTGTTATCTTCCATAAGAGAACGATACTGGCCACTCAGGGGACGTGACTTAGCCAGAAGAATTTGTCACGATTGCATTCGTTGCGCAAGAGTTAAACCACAGGGAACATCACAAATAATGGGGTCGCTGCCTAACGAACGGATAACTCCTAGCAGGCCTTTTACAGTGACTGGCGTAGACTACGCCGGCCCCATTACTACGCTCGTCAGCAAAGGGCAAGGAAGAAAGACTGCCAAGTCCTACATCGCATTGTTCGTATGCTTCGCAACGAAAGCCGTCCATCTGGAGGCGGTCAGTGATCTTACTTCGGCCGCCTTTATAGCGGCACTCCGCCGTTTTGCAGGCAGAAGAGGACGTCCTCGTGCAATCTATAGTGATAATGCCACTAACTTTGTTGGCGCTGATCGAGAGCTGAAAGAAATGCATCAGTTCGCTCAAGATCAATTCAAGGAAGAAACCGGAGAAGTGCTTGCCAGCGAAGGAATCGAATGGCACTTTATACCTCCGTCTTCCCCGCACATGGAAGGCCTATGGGAGGCAGGTGTGAAGGCCTGTAAACACCACTTACAAAGAGTCATGGGTAACGTTTTGTTTACCTTCGAAGAATTGTCAACCGTGCTAACTCAAGTAAAGGCTTGCCTGAACTCCAGGCCTTTGACTCCATTATCTTCGAACCCAAACGAATTGCAACCGCTTACTCCCGCTCATTTTCTGGTAGGAAGCTCAATGACCAGCGTTCCGGATTTCAACGTGACTGACATTCAATTTAACAGATTGGATCGTTGGCGTTTGATACAGCGAGTTCTGCAAGATTTCTGGAGACGGTGGGCGGTGGAGTACGTTGCCGGCCTACAGAATCGTGTGAAATGGAAGAAGGAGCAGCCTAATCTACAAGTCGGGGATCTAGTGATCCTTCGCGACGAGAATCTTCCGCCTTTGAAATGGAGACTGGGACGAGTCACAGAGTTATGCCCGGGCAATGATAATGCCGTTCGTGTCGTTATGATTCGTACCAAGGATGGCTGTTTTAAACGATCTATAGCTAAGCTATGTAAATTATCTGTTTTACTAGAAGATCATGAGAAAAATTAGGTTGCCTAATTTGGTGGGCGGCATGTTCGCTACTCTTTTTAGTTTTATAGTTAGCGCTATTAGACAGTGCCGTCACATTACCCGCCGATCCGCGCGACGATCGGCTCTCGTGCGCCACCGGTCGTTCATATCGTTACTACTAGTGGACATGTCCGTTGTGATTGTAGCAACGAGAACGGTGTTCATTTTTTCTTGTGCAATAAATCGGTTACTCAGGATATCGGGATTGTGCAACGTCTTTTTTGATAATTACCATTATATATTAATATCTATATATATTAATTTCTATATATTAATTTATTCTATATATTTTATATCAATTATTGAAATTAACTTTATAAGAAACAATTTACACATATTAGCGAAATTTATAATAGCATTTTTCTTAAATATAAATCAAACTATCATTTATTCTAAAATTTAACATTTAATATAAAATGTTATAATCAAAATTTGAATTAAAATTCTGAATTCTAAACAAGCAGTTTTTGTAATTTGATTACATTCTAAAAGCTTAGCATGGAAAACTAAATTAATTTCATCTTCAGTCGCTTATCAATTAATTAAAATCAAAATGTATAATCAATCTTTCTAAGAAATTAAAATTAATTATAAAACATGATATTTTAATTTTGCATCCGTCAACGTATAACATAAATGTCATTCTAGAATAATGACCAAAAATACAATACGGATTTTACGTATGTAGAATTCTTGTATTTCTTGCATAATATGCATTGTTACTTTCGAATTTAAGTTAAGCATTTATATGTAAGAGCAGTGTTGCGCTTAGATAACTTAAAATAATCTAGATACAGATTAGATAAATCATATACTCTTATATCTCTCAGATAAGATAAAGATAATTCGGTTTGAGTGTATCTAGATAAAAGATGAATTAGTTAAATATTTTATCTAGATACTTTTAAGATAATATTTAAAACAATGGTAATTATGCACTTTACGGACGACCTCACCGACTTCAATGATCTTGACATATGTTGTCAAACTCACTCTCCTGAGTAAGTATCAAAAGGTTTTAAGTGTCACTATTTATTAAAAAGTTGTTAACGAAAAAAGTTTAATGAATATAATATGATTTTGCCACAGCATGTACGTTTAAGAAGGTATATTTGATGAAATACATATTTAATATATAGCGAAGGTCATCATTAAATGTAGAGTAAACTTTGTTTTGAGTTGCAAAGTACATGCTTGGAGACAATGGGTTCCGTCCCCCCTTCGGAAGATATAACCTAACCCAAACCTATTTCTGATTTAAAATTAAAATTTGGTTTGAGATGAACCTTGCTTCGCATGAAAAGTTGCAAACACATGTGAACTTCGTTTTATCTTGCAAAGTACATGTTTGGAGACAGTAGGTTAGGGGCCCCCCGTAGGGGGGGGGCGGAACACACTATATCCACGCATGTACATTTCACCTTGACTCTTAAAATGTACATAATGTCTAAAAATTGCACATAATTCGTAAAATTTTTTCGTTAATAACTTTTTAATAAAAAATGAGCGACACTTAAAACCTTTTGATACTTACTCAAGAAAGTGAGCTTGACAACATATATTAAGATCATTGAAATCGGTGAAGTCGTCCCTAAAGTGCATAATTACCAAAACAATTTAGGATATATAAAAATAATACATTCGAGACAAAAAATTACAGAAAATAAGCATGTATTCATTTGACAACAATAACGAGTATAGGCCGTGTCCACAATGTCAATGTCAATCGACCAATGTGATTATGACTGCGTTCCATCCCACACAGCACAAAACTCAACAGAAATGTTGCAGAAACGTTTCAAAGTTTCAAAACAGTTTCTAAGTTATACTGAAACGTCACTAAAACATCTAAGAAACATAACATAGAAACGTAACATTTGGAACGTTTACACGATGTTTATGAAAGGTTTTTACATACAAATCAATTAAAATAAAAATCAATGAAAATCCTGGTGTACTCTCCTTTCAAGACGAGAGAAAATTTTCATTGTAAAAGGATTTTGCGTTATTAACGGTTCCAGATGAACAACGAGTACCACGCGCATTTTATTAGAAATTATATATGTTCCATGTGCAACAATAATTATTTAATATTTTTATATATCACCTTATATTTTTTGTAATTTTATATTTTATATATTATTAGACTTAATGATCTTATATAATAAAATCACCTCTTTCGAAAATATCTTATCTTTGTCTTTCGCAATTATAAATTTGTATACTTACGTTATAAATACTGATAAAATAAGGAAAGGAATGACAAAAAATATTTAATAAATATATATTGATTCGTTTCTCCATCATATAAAAATAATCTTGTTACACAATGCCACCTCCCCCTCGGAAAAAACTATACAAAAGAATACGAAAAAACTACTAGTATAATCCCAAACAGCACAGGACATCCTATGGACATTCATTTTATGTCCATTTTACGTTCGCACGTCCATGGATATGAAATGAACATCCATCGTACATCCGATTTGAGACATCCGTTAACGGCCAATATTTGGACGTCCACAAGATATCCGATCTTGGACGTCAAGTTTCGCGCGAGCACGCAAGGATCTGTTAGTTCGTTCGTTTACCGCTATGCGACGTGCGATGCGCTATCTTTCTCGTATTTAAGTTTTAGTTATGGAAATTATATAAAGTTTGCAAAAGGTAACAAATAAGATTAAAAACTGTTCAATTTAATTTCTGATCTAAATGTACGAATTTCAGATATTAAATTGATTTTATAAGTTGGACAAGTAAATGTCCGGCGAATAAACGAAAATAATCCGTTCATTACCTATTTAAAATGTAAAGTGCAATATGCAAGTGTTATAAATAAAATTTTTATATGAAATTTTTATATAAAATTTTATATATATATGTAATCAAAATGTTTCGCAAAACATTACAGAGACGTTTGCAAAATCTCTAGGAAATGTTTAAGCAACCTTTCATAAACGTATTTGTGACAAAATAGCGGACATTTTCACGTATCTAAGACGTATATGAGACATTTTTGAGATCTTTTTTGTAACACTTTGCGAAGGTCTCTGAAAGGTATTTGTTGAATTTTGTGCTGTGTGGGACTTAACGTCGCAATGCTCGCAGAATCATCTTATCCTTGTTGTTTGCTAAAAGTTAAACAAAGACACATCATGTTTACGAGTGCCGCGATCATTGGCTGCGTTCAACAAAAAAAGCTGCTTTGCAACTGTTGTAAAATTCGTGAGCCTGATTGGTGTATGCTCTTAATTTTGACTGAATCTAAGAGCATACACCAATCAGATTCACGAATTTTACAACAATTGCAAAGCAGCTTTTCCTGCTGAACGCAGCCATTAAGTGGATCACTTTTAAATCCGTATTACATAGGTTGTGGACTCGATTACGGTTGAAATTTACCGATTAGAGTAGCCGGCCAGTAAATTGCTATGGTTTAGAAAAATTGTACTCAGTGCACACTGATTACATTATCTTAGATCTTTTAATAAAAGATACCACTTTTTTATATCTGAGATACAGATAAAGATACCACAAACTTGAATTATATAGATAAAAGATAAAATAAACAATAATTGCATCTAGATGAAAATCTAGATAATTTTATCTAAATAACGGAAAACACTGTGTAAGAGATATGTGGTTTTATGCAAATGTGGATCTGTTGGAGGCGTGTTGCGGAAAGTTCGCCTTGTCCAACGCGCACGTGACAAAACTAAAGCTTAGTCGGGATAAACATGATTCAATCGTAATGAATGGTGTAACAAAGTATCGAGATTTATTTCGTTTGCAGTATATTAACTCTGCGTTATTATCTCTCTGTTGCGTTTAAATAGTAAAAATATTATGTAATCCACTGAGAAATATGTAAAAGCCATAATACAATTGCTAAATAATTATATTGTTAGATTTCAATTGTTAATATTGTATATATTTTGCTATTATTTTATTTCATCTGTATGGCAGTTGTTGTATTCCGTGATGGAAAAACGACTCATCCTTCGAAGCGATCCATTCATTGAGCCATTTCTCTATTTCTTCATAATTGTTGAAGTGCTGGTCCGAAAGCCCGTGTGCCATCGATCTGAACAAGTGATAATCGGATGGAGCAATGTCTGGTGAATACGGCGGGTGAGGTAAAACGTCCCAGCCAAATGCTTCCAAGGTGGCCTTCACAATCTTTCCAACATGTGGCCGAGCGTTATCGTGCTGGAAGATCACTTTGTCGTGTCTCTTTGCATATTCCGGCCGCTTATTCTTCAATGCGTTGTTTAAACGGATCAATTGTTGTTGGTAAAGTTCGGCAGTGGTGGTTTGGCTCTGTTTTAATAGCTCATGATGCACTACATCCTTCTGGTCCTACCATATACAGAGCATTACTTTCTTGCCGTGAATATTCCGCTTTGGTGTCGATGTGGATGGTTTTCCTGGGTCGCAAATGGATTTTCTTCGTTTGGGATTATCGAAATATATTCACTTTTCGTCTCCAGTCACAATACGATGCAAAAAACCTTTTCTTTTTTGCCTGGCAAGCAAGATTTCAGACATGGCTTTTCGCCTCTCGATGTCTCTTTCTTTCAGTTCGTATGGCACCCATCTTCCTTCTTTGTAAATCTTTCCCATGGCTGCCAAACGCACAGAAATTGTTGATCGATCAACATTCAACAATTGTGCGAACTCATGTTGCGATTGACATGAATCTTCATCGATTAGCGCCTGCAATTCCTCGTCCTCGAACTTCTTCGGCTGACCTGGACGAGGTTTGTCATCGACACTGAAATCATCACTTTTGAAACCATTCTCTAACGTCGAAACCATTCTCTACATGATTTATCGGTGGGAGTACTTTCACCATAAGCTTCTACGAGCATTCGATGAGCTTCAGCGGCTGATTTCTTCAAATGAAAACAGAAAATGAGAACTTCCCGGAAATGATGCTTTTTGGGCTCGAATTTCGACATTTTCGAATCAGATAAACACGATGTAATTGTTACAAACTTGTACAAGTTTTCTTCCTTGTACTTCTATTTATCTTGTACAAATTTTTATTCTTAATTGGCGCAATGTTTTATATCACTATTTTTATAGACATATTAAGTTAGACACGAGTACAAAGGATAATTTTATACGCAGAGCAGCTAAAGGAAATACTTTCAAAATATGATTCTTTTGACATAAGTTTCGAACTAAATCGCAGATCGTTTTTTTATTCCTGTACATGCATCAATGAAGTTATACATGTCTAATAAATCTTGTTCCAGTTACCATTCCATAGTTTAACATAATATTACGTAATATAAATATACAATATATAATTTTATCTATCAATTTTATTTATCAATTGAGATATTGACAAAATTCATTCAATTCTTTAATAATAAATTTGATAAAAAGAAATAAGAAATTTTATTTTTCATAAAAAATATTTTTTCTCTCACTAGTGTATCAAAAAGTGAAAAGGAGAAGAATCACTAAAAATATTAAAATCCATCGAGATTATAAAAGACAGGGAAAAATAATGTTAAAAATTTCAATAAGAAAATCATTTACAGTGTAGATAATTTTATTATAATATAGATCTTACATATACATGCAATATGTAATTATAATTAAAGAATTGATTAGTTGTAATGGAAAGAAGAAATTATAGATCCATTCTAATTCTTCTCAGTGTCGCCTTAATTAGCATATTTTTAATTTAATGTAATTCATTTAATCGATGGCGACAAAGAAAATTTTCGCGTGAGTAGGCAAAATTATATAGGTGTAATTAAATAACCGCGATAGAACTTGGATACTCTGATCTTGATTATAAGCTTTATATACTTAAATCTCTGTCGAATAGATTAAAAGAGGTAGAGAAGTTATTAGAAAGAAATGAAAAAGAGGAAAGAAGGAAGAACATAATAATAAGGGGATTGGAAATAAAGGAGGGAAAAAGGAGGGAGACAGTGGAGGAAATATTGGGGATGATTGGAGCGAGAGTGGTGGTAAGACAAGTAATTAGAATAGGAGGGGATAAGGAAAAGGGAAGAGAGATGGTCTTGGTTAGGTTAGAAAATGAGGAGCAGAGGTAGGAGGTACTAGGAAAGAAGATGCTTTTAAAAGGGAGGAGAGAAAGGATAATGGAGGACTTAACATGGGACGAAGAGAAGACTAAGATGGAAACTGGAGGAATTTGCGAGGGTAGAGGAAAAAAAAAGGGAAGAGAGTGTGGGTTGGAAATGGGAGAGTAAAAATAGATGGATATTGGTGGAGATGGGATGAGAAGGAGGAGGTGTTGAAAGATGGAAGAGGGAACATGAGGGGAATAGAGCAGGGGGAAGGCAAGGAGGAGGAGAAAGGGGTTATAAAGTAGGAGAGAAGAAGGAAGGAATCGAAGGGATGGGGGAGGGAAGGGAGGAGGATAAAGAGAGGGAAGAAGGTGGATGGAGGGTAGTTTTTTGGAATGTGGCGGGGTTGAGAGATAAAGACAGGAATTTTTGGAGGGATTTGAGGGAATGGGACGTAATGGTATTATCAGAAACGTGGGTGGACGAAAAGGGATGGGAGAAGATAAAAGAAAGGCTACCAAGAGGATATGAGTGGGGGGTGCAGTTAGCAAGTAGAAAGAACAAGAGGGGAAGAGCAATGGGAGGAATGCTAATGGGAATTAGAAGGGAATTAACAGAAAAGGGAATAAAGATGGAAGTTAAGGAGGAGGGGATCATAGTGGGAGAGATAAGGCAGGGAAGGGAAAAATGGAAAATTGTAGGGGTATACACAAGTGGAGGGATAGAAAGAATGTTGCAGAAGCTGGAGTTTTGGATAGAGGAAAAAGAGGAAGGAATAAAAACAATAGTGGGGGGAGATTTTAATGCAAGGACGGGGAGGGAAGGAGGGGGAGTGGTGATAGTGGAGGAAGAAGAAGGAAAAGGAGGGGAGAGGGAAAAGAGGCAGTCAAAGGATAGAAAAATAAACGGGGAAGGAAGAAAATTGGTGGATTTTTTAGAGGAAAGAGGATGGGGAATATTTAATGGAAATGTGAGAGGGGATGAGGAAGGGGAATTTACTTTTACAGGGGGAAGGGGAAATACGGTAATAGACTATGTATTGGGTGAGGAAGAGGTAAAGGAAAGAGTGGAGAGAATGAGGGTGGGAGACAGAGTAGAGTCAGACCACCATCCGTTGGAGGTATGGATAAGGGGAGGGGAAAATAGAGGAAAAGGAAAGGAAAAAAAGTATAGGAGTAATAGGGGAGTATGGAACGAGGAGGGTTGCAAAGTGTTCAGGAGTAAGCTGGGAAGGGTGGAAATGGGGGAAAAAGAAATAGGAGAAGAATGGGAGGGGATGGAGAGTAAAGTAAAGGAAGCGATAAGGGAAACGGAAAGGGTGCTAAAGGGAGGAACTAAGGGAAAAGGGGGATGGTGGGACGAGGAATGTATTGAGAAAAAGAAGGAGGTAAGAAGGGAGCTAAGAGGATGGAGGAGAAAGGGAGGGAATGGGGGGAATACAGGAAAATAAAGAGGGAATACAAAGCACTATGTGAATTGAAAAAGAAAGAGGGAAACGATAGATGGGAGAAGCAGGTGGCAGAGGCAAGAAGAGAAAGCGAGGTCTGGGAGATTATTAATAGAGAAAGAAAAAAGAGGAAAGGAATAAACGATGGGATAGAGATGGAGGAATGGAAGGAGCATTTTATGAGGTTATTGGGGGGAGTGGAAAGGAGAGTAGTTAGGGGAGGGAAAAGAGAGAGGGGAAAAGAAGAAAGGGAAGAGGAGGAAGAATTAAGTAGGGAGGAAGTGAGGAAAGCTATAAGGATGTTAAAGGATGGGAAGGCAGCAGGGATAGATGAGCTACCAAGTGAGGCATGGAAATATGGGGGAGAAGGAATGGAGGAGTGGGTGTGGGGGTTTTGTAATAGGGTGTGGAAGGGAGAGGGATGGCCAGAGAGATGGAAGGAGGGGGTAATAGTACCAATTAGAAAAAAGGGGGAGGGGTGAGGGCAGAGGAATATAGAGGAGTCACATTAATGCCAGCGATTTACAAAGTGTATGTAACAGTTTTAGCGGAAAGGCTGAGGAGTGAAATGGAGGATAAGAGGGTATTGTCGGAAAATCAGACGGGATTCAGAAAGGGGATGGGGACTATGGATAATATATACATAATTAATTATTTGGTGAATAGGCAGCTGTGCAGAAAGAAAGGAAGGCTGGTGGCAATGTTCATAGACCTGAAAGCGGCATTCGATTCGGTGGATAGGGGGGTGATGGTAGAGGCAATGAGGGAAAGGGGAGTTAGGGAGGGATTGATAGGGAGGGTGGAGGAGATAGTGAGGGAGACAAGGAGTAGGGTTAGGGTAGGAACGGAGATAGGGGAAAGTTTTTGGACAGCAAGGGGGGTGAGGCAGGGGTGTCCGTTAAGTCCATTGTTGTTTAATATAGTATTGGCGGATCTGGAAGAGGAAATGGGGAGGGTAAAATGGGGAGGGGTTAAACTGGGGGAGAGAATAATATACACATTGGCGTATGCGGATGACGTAGTATTGATGGCGAAGAAGGAAAAGGAAATGAGGAGCATGATGGAAAGATTAGAAGGGTATTTAGAGAGGAAGAAATTGGAATTAAACCCGAATAAAACAAAAATTATGAGATTTAGGAAGGGGGGAGGGAGGATAAAGAAAAGTGATTGGCGGTGGAAAGGAAAGGTAATTGAGGAGGTGAAATGATTTCAGTATTTAGGGTATACGCTACAAAAAAATGGAGGACAGGAAGCGCACGTAAAGGAGAGAGTGAGAAGGGCGGCAGTAGTAATGGGGCAGGTATGGGGAATAGGGAAAAGAAGATTTGGGAAAGATTGGGGAAGAAGATTGTGGATGTTTGATAAGTTAGTATGGACGGTGCTAGGATACGGAGTAGAGGTGTGGGGATGGAGGGAGAGAGAAGGAATGGAGAAATTGGAGGAGAGGTATTTGAGATGGGTGTTAGGTGTGGATAGAGGAACGCCAGGTTACTTAGTAAGAGAGGAACTGCAGAGAGAAAAGTTGAGGGGAAGAGCAGGGCGACGGGCATGGGGATTTGAAAAAAGATTGGAGGAAGGTAAGGGGAGTGTGTTGGCTAGAAGGTGCTGGGAGAAAATGAGGGAAGAGGTCAGGATGGGGAGGGGGGATGCGAAGTGGGAGAAGGAGAGGAGGGCATTCTTTGAGGACAGAGGGATGGAAATAGAGGAAGTGGAAAGAAAAAGAGGGGAGGGAGAAGGATGGTTTGGAGAGTTAGAAGGCAAGGATAAGGAGAAGCAGAGAAAGGAGAGATGGGGGAAAATAAGAGAATCAAGGTATAGCAAGTGGTATGGAAAGGTGAAAGGGAAGGGGATACCGGAGTATTTAAAGAAGGACTGGGGGGAAAGCAAATGGCAGAGGGTGGCGAGATTTAGGCTGGGAAATGAAGTGAAGGAAGGAAAATACTGGGAGGAAGAAGAGAAAAGGAAATGTAGGTTATGCGGGGGGGAAGGGGAGACGTGGGAGCATGTATGGGAAGAGTGTAAAGAATGGGCGGAGGGAGGGGGTAGTTGGCAGGAAGCGGTGGGGTGGGTGTTAGGAGAGGAAGGAGAGGGAGAGGGGTGGATGAGGGAGTTAGAAAGAGTAAGGCGAGAAGGGGGTGTAGGGGTGGTAAGGGAAGAGAGGAGTGAGTGAGAAGGTGAGAGAGAGGGGAAGAGAGTGTGAGAGAGGGGAGAGTGGGGGTGGGGGGAGAGAGAGGAGCGAGAGAGGAGGGGGTAGACGAATTGTGAAAGGACAAGTAAATGAATAGAGAGGTAAGCAAGAGGAAACGGAAGTCCGCGGCGAGGCGTGTGGTGTGTGCGAAAGCTGGCGTGAGTAGGTAACTCACGGCAGCTTACTTAGTAATAAGTTAGGTTAAGAGTTAGGCTAAGAATCCTAGGTTAAGAGAATTGTAAGAAGATTGTAGCCCTAAGGGGATCAATAAAGCATTACTACTACTACTACTACTACTTAAATCTCTGTCAATTTATATATGCAATTAAGAAAATAAATTAGAGGATTTAATTCATAAATGAATACTAATAGGAACATATACATATATATTACATATATTTTTTCAGTTCAGTGTGCAACAAATCACATGCAAAGTACGTCACACGTTTCTGCCCGCGCGTTCCTTAAGTTGAAAAAATATTTCTCTGTTGATTCCTGCATATATTTTTACATGTATGTGTATTTTTATTCGTTATTCGTATAAAAGTATTCACTTGTACGAAATTCTTAATCTTTACGAAGGAGTAAGCGAAATTCCTTGATTATAACCCAGGTAGCAAATATACGTCATTTTGACATTTCAAACTAGTCATTTTTGGTCATATGTCGTCAAAATGACTGATTTGTTACATGACTTTATATTGACGTCTTGATATAACATTATTTTGACGTCATATTTTAATCATGAACTGACGATTATTTTATTATTAATGTGATTAGTTAGTACATCGATCCCATAAAAAAATCTTTTAAAATTTTTCATGTAACATGACTTTCGCGATTAGACTTTAAGATGCCTATACATGGCAGCATCAAGCGTCGAGCGTCTGCGCAGAAAACCATTACCAGTACCCTTGCGCAGGATACTGAATGAGTTAGATTCCAGCTTCTACGACGAATAACAAACATGTAAATCACACGAGATAGAAAGAATTAGATATTATAATATATAATACTTATTAAAATTAATATTTATTAACATTAGACATAATACTACTATTATTAATAAATTAAATATATTATAGAACATTACTACATCAATGCATCATGTTACATTCAATCTGGTTGTAAAAATTAAAGCAACACATACACACACACACACATATATATATATATATATATATATATATATATATATGTACATCCTTTTTAAATATGACAAAAAAATATTAATTACTAGAATCAAAATTTTAATTATAATATATTGAATACTATTACAAAACTTTTTATAATGCGCAGAAAATTCAAATACTACAATCTAATATAATTAATATAATTTTTATTTTATGTACTATATTAAAATATATATATATGTGTGTGTGTGTGTGTGTGTGTGTGTACATTAATTAAATGTATATTGTTAAGTAATTATTACATAATATAGTTCTTCTTATACTATTTTACTAGGGTGGACCTCGTATTTTTAATTTAACGCTTAGAGGTTTCACGCTAGATAAAGCAACATCCATATTCAATCGTATTTCATTTATTTTAATATTAGAATCCGCTTCAAATATGAAATTGCGTATTAATGTTGCTAATAGAATTTTTATCGATAAGAAAGCAAATCCAGCACCTGCAAAAATTTGTTAGTTAATTAAATAAATTTTTATCGTAATATCTTGTGATTTATTTCTCACCTATACAATTTCTTACGCCATAACTAAATGGCATGTAATGTTTCTCTGATATTTCTATTTTGTCTGGCAAAAATCTATCTGGATCAAATGTTAGTGCATTTCGCCAGAACTTTTCATTTCGATGGAGAGCTATTATCATCAATATAACTTCCGTGCCTTTTGGCAAGATAGTGTCTCCTAAAACATATATCCTCTTATATTTAAACGTTAAAAAAAGATATAAAAAATAATATTTTATATATGTACATATAAGGCAACATATAAAAGTAGTTTATATATAAGAACAAAATGAGCACATAATATAATATAATTTTTAAATAATAAAATATATTTGTAATTATTCTTTAAAAATTATGGTTTTTCGTGCTTAAGCTATATAATGATTATATGTATTCTAACACACATATAAAATAATAGAATTATAATATTTGAAAACATACCTATTTTTACGTCCTTAGTTAAAGACCGCCCAATTAATGGAATAGCTGGAAATAGTCTCATTGTTTCTTTTATTACACAATCTAAGTATTTCATGTAATGTAAATCTTCATATTTAACAGGATCAGTTCCACAAATTTCTTTAATTTCTTTATATACTTTATTCTATTATAAAATTAAATAAGATATTTAATTATATAAATATAAACATGTACAATATATAAGAGAGATGTAATTTTATTGATTACATTTACGAATTTTTATCAGTTTGGTATTGAAATGTAGATGATAGCATTTTATGCTGCATTAAAATTCTTAATTTAATTGAAACATTACACACAACATTTTTATTTAAGCGAATTTTGTAATGAGTTTATAACATATATTATACATATTTCTTGTTTGCTGAACTGTTATAAACCTACTTTGAAAAAAATGTTTATACTAACCAAATTTAAGTTACAATTTGAACAAAGTATGGTAATTTAATATAGTAATTTAATCTTATTAACATCATTAGAAATTATTTTAAAATTTATATAATATGCCAAAAGAGATTCTGAGCGAATTATTATTTGTGTAAATAATAAAATTTTTTGAGAAAGAACTTTCTTTGATTATTACTAGAAAAATATTTTTTTATATTCATGGTTGAAAATTGCATTATTTGCATTTACTTCGTTTATTATTCCGAATTAATTGTATTAATTATATTGTATTAATTAAATTTATTCGAAATAATACAATTAATATTGTATAATTAATTGTATTATTTCGAATAAATTTAATAAATACTTACTTGTATATGTGGATGCAAGGCCAGCATAAAGATAGCAAAAACCAATGTTATCGCCGTTGTATCCGATCCCTAATAGATAACAATTTTTTATATGTTGATTAAAATGATTCGTTGATAAACAACTAGAAATATATATATATATATATATATATATATATATATTGAATATAATATTGAATATATATATATCTATATATTGAATATAAAAAAATCGGAGAGGTGAATAAAACTAATAAGAAGAAAGCGTAGTAAATAAATACACTTAAATTATGCGAAATTTCACTTTAATAATAATTCAATCCTTCCGATGGGAGAAAAATAAACACATAGGGACACTTAAATTTTCGTTTAATATTAATTTTCCAATAATCCAGCATATATGGTAAAGACATTCGGTATTATATGTCGATTGATTCTATTTTTCTGATGCTTAATAAACAACAGATCTCATAATAATGTTTTACTTAAAATAAATTTTTATATCCAAAAACTATCCTCTAATATATAACTATATTTTATATCCTTCAACGTTATCCTATTCAAACTGTAATTAAAAAAAGAAATAATTCAATGCTCTTTGACTATCACAGAATATTGCAAAGTGTTGTTATTAATATGAATACAATGTTCATAAATGCGTAATTTTAATATTTTATCTATTTATCTGACCAATATATAATGCATCACAATCTTTACATGAAATTTTATATACCATATTTTTATTTGATTTATTTTTTGCTGAGAGAAAGAGTTTTTATGTAGTTTAATGATGGCATGTAACTTGTTCATATCAGTGTAAAATAAAAATATTTTCCAATCATAGACCACGTGTCTAAGTTATACCGAAAAAAATGTAACGAAATGGGATGTTAAAAAATGTAAAGCAATCCGTGTTATCAATTATTACTATTTGTAATCGATTTTTATCTCTTCCTTATGCTTATTAGATAATATTAGCTATATTGTAGCAGTGTATTATTTATTTTTATATGCTGAAGAGAAATACGATATAAAAGCATCGAAATGTTATTATCAAAGAGAATATTTACATAATATAAATGCACATATTTATTGTGCTTAGCTCTTATCAGGCTAATTCTTTTTTAACTTTTTATATATAATATAATAAATATTTGTTTATATACAAACATAATTATGTAAAAAATATATAGAGATATTTTACATACCGCTAGTATTATAGTAAGTAAATTCCCCCGTATTACTTCTTGCGGGCATTTCTCGTTTTCAGACATTTTTATTAATGTATCGAGAAGCGTTTTATCTAAATAAAATGAAAGAAAAAATATAAAATTTTGTGCATGTGTGTATATATGTTAATTATTTTCTCATAGCATAAGTATATATAATAATAGTATATATATACAGGGCGTCCCACATAACACTACAAACAAGCGCTCGAGCGGCTGAGCGCTTCTTTCGTTCGTCCGATTTTAATATTTAATATTTCTGTTATTATTGCGAAAATTGTAAAATGATACAAGACTTTTCTGTTCAATTTACTGGTCCCTACCTCCTCACAAGCGCTTGTATGTAGTGTTCTGGGACGCCATGTATATATAAAAGAAAAATTAGATATTTTGAAAATTAATATTAAAAATAAACGTAGAAAAAGAAAAATATCTTTAGCATTGATTAAAATTAGACATTATAATAGTGTTTTAACAATGAAAGCAAGCACTTTAATAAAGTTTTAAGCTTTTGAAAAATATTATTTTGCTGAAAAAAGCTATTTACAAATCTTGCATCGTAATACAACAATAAAAACATACAAATAAAATAGGCAAAACCATGGATGGAGTGTACGTGGACTCCGCATATGGCCAAAAAAGTGAAGCCCAACATATAGAAAGAAACAGATGATCTAACCTTTCTGTTCAGACTTTGTCTCTTTCTGCGCAGACAAATTACAAATAAACAAAAAGAAAGAGAGAGAAGAAAGAGCTCCTCTATTCTTGCTCTCTTTCTAGATGTTGGCTTCACTCAATTAGATAGCAAAATAAAGAGCATGCGGAGTTCATGTATACTACGTCCATGGACAAAACTTACGAGCTTTTTCATTATTAATGTTGCTATTTTGTGCATTTATTAGGTGCTGTTGTATTAACTGTGAAATAATAAATATAATAATAAATTATGAGTAAGTATAAAATATAAGTTAAAATTAATTCGTTATTAATATTCACAATATTTACCTTATTTATAAAAGAGTGTAAAATGTTTATATTTTCTTTTTGTTTTCGTCCTGCAGCTGTCAGATTAAATATGAAATCAGGATACAAGAACACATTGCGTAATCTTAATGTTAAAATTTTCCTCGTGCTAAAACACATACATCTTTCTATTAACATAATATTCTATATTATAAAATATAAGAATATATTTAATTAATTTAATTCCACAAATAGAGCAAAAAAAATATTGTTTTCCTGGTTATATGTCAACAAAATTATTTATAATAAAAATTTAATTTAAAATATAATTTCTACACATACATTTGTAAAAAATTCTTTTAAAAGTGCAATTTTTTAGAGATTTTTATAAATTATTTTCAGGTAGACTTATTTTTACGATTTGTGCATATACTTTAATATTGTAAGAAGTAATATTGTAAAAAGTCCAGGTTAAAAAAATTATTTTAAAAAACAATAACATAAAAAAGAGAAAATAATAATAAAAATATTATTTTTATAATATAAAATATTATTTTACCTCGCACTTATTTCGAGACATTGATTGATCTGGTTTGAGAGAAGTTCTGGTTTGACGTTCGTTATTGTGGCTTTATAATGACATATGATAAGAAATTCATTAATCAAGATATTAACTATTATAGTAATTGATTAATAATATTGATTCGTATATTTTATGCAATGCATTCACTAAACAAATATGATATGAAATTATAAAATAAAAAATAAATGTTTTGTTATCCAAATAATTTTGAAAATAATAATCAACTTAGTAAAATTATATGCATTTCATTATTTTTATTGTTTCAATATTCTCGATATTAATTTACTATGTCGAACAATATTTTGCAGCATATTTTACACATACTGTCATTAAAATGTTTTCAAAAGTAACAAACATAAGAACTGAAAAATCATGAAACACCTTAATAAAGTCACTCGCAGCAACTTATATGCGAGTTGCTCATTTAGAAGTATCATCGATTATCAGATTTTAAAAATATAATATACAGATGTTTTATATTAAATAAAAATACTTGGCCTTACCACATATAGTGTTAAGCGTATATTTTAAGATGTAATGGGAAAGATCGATTTCCTTTCCATTTATTCCCATTTCTTTAAGTTCCTTTGTTAAACTTAGAGATTGATCGATAAATGTATCCGAAAAGTTTCGTAATATTAGAGTATTAAAATTTAATGCAATAGCTTTTCGATGTTTCCTCCACATAGGTACTGAAACAAATATTACAGGAAAGATATCCCTTTCTAAAAAAGGCATGTTAAGTCGATTCTCGAAAGTCTCGAATGTATTGTTGCCTCTTTTCCGCGATGCTGATTGGTTCTTTCATTACGCTCAATTCGTGTTGTGAGTAGCTGTCATTTGTGTTGTGGTTATTATAAATTTTGACAGCTCGTGTGACGGTTTGTCAAAGAAAGTTAAAAGGTTATTAAAGAGCACCAAGAAGGGAGAAAGAAGAAAAGAAATAAACACAGGTATGTATATTGCATAAATTACATACATATATACATATATATATATATATATATATATAAAATATATAAGTATATACGTACGTATGTATGTAAAGAAAGAGAGATAGGGAGAGAGAGAATGAAATAGAAATAGAAAGAGAATAGAAGTAAGAGATAAAAAAGAAAGAGAGAGAATTTTAAGAAAGAGGAGAGAGATAATAGAAAATAAAATAATAAAAGAGAGAGAGGTAGAGAGAGATTGAGAGATTAGAAAAAGAAAAAAAGAAAAATATTGAAAATATTAAATATTGTTAATAAATATTATTAATGTTTTTACTTTTTCTTTAGAGTTAAAGAAGCCTAAAATAGAGAGAAAGAGAAAGAAGAAAAAAAGATTCATGAAAGAAGAAGATTGAAAGAAGTAGGTTAAGAGAGAGAAAAGACACAGAAGAGAAAAAGAAGAAAGAGAAACAAATAGAAAAATGTGCGTATTTATATGTTTAGATATGTATATGTATAATACGCGTTAATAATTTGTTCCGTTTCTCTAGCAAAGGTTGGTAATATCTATTCTTTGTTAATCCATAGGATTCTTATACATTAGTAAAGAATAGATATTACCAACCCTCGTTAGGGAAACGGAACGAATCATTGACGCGTACTATATATGTCTATATTTATATTTATATATATATGTATGTATGTGTGTTTATAATTGTTTATAAATATATGTATAAGAATCATTGAAAGACAGAGAAAGAAAGAGAGAGAGAGAGAGAAATAATGAGAAAAGGGTAGAGAAAAAGAGAGAGGGATAATAGAAAATAAAATAATAAAAAAAAGAGAGGAGAGAGTGAGAGATTGAAAAGAAGAAAGAAAAAGAATTAAATATAAAAATAATATTGAAAATGCATTTTTAATGTTATTGCTTTTTATTTATAGTTGAAGAAGTTGAATATTAAATATTGTTATTAAATATTATGTGTTTACTTTTTATTTAGAGTTAAAGAAGCCTAAATAAAAAGAAAAGAAAAAGAAGAGAGAAAGAGAGAGAAAAAGAAGAAAGAAAAAAGATTCATGAAAGAAGATTGAAAGAGGCAGGTTAAGAAAGAGAAAGAGAGAGAAAATCACAGAAGAGAAAACGAAGAAAGAGAAACAAAGAGAAATGTGCGCATTTATATGTTTGGATACATATATGTACAGTACACGTCAATAATTCATTCCGTTTCTCTAGCATAAGTTGATAATATCTATCTTTTGCTAATCCATAGAATTCTTATACATTAATAAAGGATAGATTATTTATAGTTAAAAAAGTCAAATACTAAATATTGTAAATGTTTTTACTTTTTATTTATAGTTAAAGAAGCCTAAAAAAAGAGAAAGGAAAAAGAAGAGATAGAAAGAGAAAAAGGAAAAAAAATTCCTGAAAGAAGAAGATTGAAAAAGAAAGATTGATAAAGGCAGGTTAAGAAAGAGAAAGAGAAAAAAAACAGAAGAGAAAAAGATGAAAGAGAAACAAAGAGAAATGTACGTATTTATATGTTTAGATACGTATATGTACAGTACGCGTTAATAATTCGTCCCGTTTCTCGAGCAAAGGTTTAGAATATCTATCTTTTGCTAATCCATAGAATTTGTATACATTAGTAAAGGATAGATATTACAAACCTTCGCTAGGAAAACGGAACGAATCATTAACGTGTACTATACATCTCTATGTTTATATTTGTATATATGTATGTGTGTATATAATTGTATGTAAATGTATGTATGATTAGAATCACATTGAGAGAGAAAGAGGCAGACAGACAGAGAGAGTGAGAGAGACAGACAGAGAAAGAGAAAGAGAGGATATAAATGACAGAATGTGAATGATATAGAGAGATTGACAGAAAAATAATGAAATATTTGAAGAGAATAAAAAGATAATAAAATAAGAAAAAAAGAGGGGCAGAGAGAGGGAGGCAGAGAGAGAGAGAGAGAGAGAGAGAGAGAGAGAGAGAGAAGAATAAAATGTGGAAAACAAATTAAATTTTTTTAAGCGTATTTTTCATTTAAAAATTATATATGTTATAGAGAGTTAATAGAAATACAGGGTGTCTCTGAACTCAGTGCCAAAATTGATACAGCAACTTTAGGATATGAAAACAAGTCGAAAATGTTAATAAACGTATGTCCGATTTCGAATGGTTTAGAAGTTATAATGTAATAAAATTGCTTTCTTAAGACAATATAAATTGAAATAATTGTTGTTTAATGTTCTTTATTTTGTTTAAAGCTTTACCAAAGATGATTAAAAATTTTTAAATAACATCTTTTTAGTTCTAAGAAGTAAAAATATATTTAAAGGAGCCTACTGCGTATGCGTGTGTGTGTATGCGTATGTGTGTATGCGTGCGTATGTGCGTGTGTGCATGGAGGCAGTCAAAGTCAAAACGGCGATGTCGCTAACGTCTAATAGATATACATTTGTAATAGTTTGAAACACTAAATAATCCGCCTGCAGCAATATAGACAAAGAAATATTAATTGTATTGAAAAGAATAAAAGTTAAATTATATAATATTTCTAAAAAAGTCATTAGAGCTAAAAATAAAAATTATTTATATATAATTTTAAAAATGTTTGTTATAGAATTAGAGTCAGTTATTAGTTTTTATTAAAATCGTGCAATTAAGATAAATTTTATTTTTTTTAATGTAACCACTGTAATTTTTTTATATAAATCGGTTGCAAGATTTGCAATATTTAGCACAAAAAGTTATAAGAATAAGATGATCAAAAACTATAAAATATCTCGTAAAATATTCATTTTGCGATGATTTTACCTCAATATTTTTATGTACAAAATAATGAGAGGAAACAATTAGTTCCTATTCTAAAAAAGGCATGTTAAGTCGATTCTCGAATGTATCGGTTTATCTCGAAAATCTCGAAATGTATTGTTGCCTCTTTTCCGTCGCTTTGATTGGTTTTTATGGTGTTGCATGTTTCGTGTCATTTGAGTGTTTGTCATTTGACATCGGGAAGGTTATATTGACAGTGCAATACAAAGAATTGATAAATTAATAAGAGAAAATAATTACGAAGGGGTTAATTGTGTTCATAAAGTAAGTATATATGTCATTAAAAATATATAATGTAACAGAATAAATGGCGCGCGCGAAGCGCGCGCTTTGTTTTGTTCTAGTATTAAAAAAGATAAATGAAGAAAACATGTATATATATATATATATATATATATATATATATATATGTTCATATAATACATAAAAATAATATTAAAAAGCATTGATATTAAAAAACTTTGAAAACAAATTTAATTAATAATAATTTTAAATTTGTCACATTGCAGTCAAAGTAACAAAAATAAAAATATAAGAATATATTATATAAGAATGCAAGTAATAATTATATTATAAGTATGTTATAAAGGATTTTTTAAAATTATATAATGTTATTATATAAATTGTAGTTATAGAACTACATAATTTTATTATGTGTAAACTATAGTTATAGGAATAATTTTAAATTTTATGTTACTAAAAATATCTTACCAGGAGCTGTGACTAATCCTTTGCCAATAATGGGTTCCAAAAGTTTATATATCATACTTTTATCCACACTGTTATGGAAGATTACCTATAAAAGTTGTATTATGTGAAGTACTTTTAAATATTTCAAATGTATATCTGTTTATCTGTATATCTGTATATCTGTCATTTCGATATTTAACAATATATTATATTTAGATAAAGTTAACTGTAGAAAATTATTTTGATTAGATCAGTGATGAGTTATTATAAAGATATATAAAAGTATTATTTATTTGAAATAGACAACAGATTCCCTATATATAGATTTAAATTATTCATGAATATATAATGAAATAAACAAACGCTAATCTTTTTACCTGCATTTGATCTGGTTCATATGTACCAATTACTAATTTGTTGCCTAGCCAAAACTTGAATGGAGATGAGTAATATTCCGTCCATTTAATAAAAACATTCAAAAATTCTAAAAAATATTTTATGATTTATCATATAAGATTATTAACTTAGGTAATTATGCATAAAAAGGGCCCACTTTCGCACAAATGTGTCATTGACATATGTTGTCAAGGTCATATCTCTAATTAATATTCTGAAGGTTTTATCCGGCGGTCGTTGTTTATTAAAAAGTTATTAACAAAAGAATTTCACAATTTTAATGCTTTTTATCTCCGAAAATATTGATTTGAGAAAAAAAATTTTAAGCAAAAAATAAAGCCGCTGAAAAACTCTACAAAAAAGGTTATATGCACTTTTTTCATAAACCTACTATTTTAGCTGTTATATGAAAAAATAATAATTTTAAATACATTTAATACAATTTAAATTTATATAGAATTTAATACAATTTAATAAAATTAAAAAATATCACAAATGTATGTGTACACACACACACACACACACGCGGGGGGTGCAAGGGGGGCCGAAGGCCCCCCTCCCGCAACCACCCCGCCGGTAGGCAAGGTGGACCTCGCTTTACAACTTACAGCATATATCCATTGTGATTGAACTCTTCGCAATGCGTCCCCTACCGGCGGGGTGGTTGCGGGAGGGGGGCCGAAGGCCCCCTTGCCCCCCCCCCCCCCCGTGTGTGTGTGTGTGTGTGTGTGTGTGTGTGTGTGTGTACACATACATTTGTGATATTTTTTAATTGTATTAAATTGTATTAAATTTTATATAAATTTAAATTGTTTACCTTTTTTTTTATTTACCTTTAATTTACCTTTTTTTGCGTTTTTCTTCGACTTGCGAGTTCGACCGCTATTTTTAAGTTTCATATTCGTATTCAGGAGGTAAAAATACGTAGAAATTGGGTATTCTTACCCATTATTTCATATAGGTAGGTTTTCCGAAGATTTACGTTATTTTTGTATTTATTATTTTTATCCTTTTTCAACCTATATCTCTATTTTTATTATATATATATATATATATATACAAAACTATTTAAGTCCGATAATCTCTATATATATATATATATATATACGAAATTACTCGAGAAAATCTCCCCTATAACATATTTAAAAATAAAGCAAATCGGTGAACAAATAAAGTAGAATCTTTATGTCAATATTTCTCACATTTATTTGTTAATAACTTTTGAATAAAGAACGACCGCCGGCTAAAACCTTCAGAATGTTAATCAGGGATAACATCTTCACAACATACGTCAATAACACATTTGTGCGAAAGTGGGCCCTTTTTATGCATAATTACCTTAACTTATTAAAATTTATTTTAATTATTAATATTAATATTATTTGTATTATGAATTTATTAACATCTTTATTATTTTAAATTAATGCAATGTTGATAGATAATTTTTTATAAATATCTCTTTATTATTACCTTCATAATTCTGACGAAGGAAATAATAACTGTTTCCAATAAATGGAAAACTCTTTGGACCGTTTATCTTTTTAATTATATGTCGGTGATGATCATTTAAAATAAAATAATATATATATATAGAGCAGTAAGACCCAATAGTATTAATGAAATAAATATCATTATCATTAAATTGGTAATACAAATTTGTATTAATGTATTTTCCAAATTTTTTTTTAATTTTATGTCTTCCCCTCCTAAACATATAGATAAATACATAAATACAATTTATGAAATAATGGAGATGCTTCTTTCAGATTAAGAAGTAAATTCATTAATTATTTTCAACAGGGAATCGTTCGTGAACCGCCTTGTGGAGATTCTAGACGAACGAGAAATCGTTCGTGAACCGCCTTGAGGAGATTCTAGACGAACAGGGAATCGTTCGTGAACCGCCTTGTGGAGATTCTAGACGAACGAGAAATCGTTCGTGAACCGCCTTGAGGAGATTCTAGACGAACAGGGAATGATGAGGAAGATGATTAGGAAGAGGTGAGACAAGGATTGATCGATTGATAGTAATTAGTAAAAATTTAATGGTTACTAAACCGTTTGAAATTATTTGTCAGACATAGATTTTAAAATATGAGATAGTAAGATATGGGAAAGGGAGAAAAATAAAAATTACTCAATTTTACTCACAACTCGTTGGTATCACAAAAATGAGTGCGTTGATAAAATTGCAATGGCTGAGGTCGGAGGTTTATAACATGAAGAGCTGGGTAATGGAGATGTTCATCAGAAAATTCACACGATGCACAATTAAATGTTAACAAAATCATTTTCACTGTGATAAAACAGATTAATAACTCAATTGCATAATGCAAGAAAAGAGGATCCCCGAGGCTATATAATTTTAAAATTGAATGACTGAATCTTGACTGGAACTGTGAACTGAACTGTCAACTGCACTGCTGCTCGTCGGAAGAATTAGCGTACTGAACTGTCAACTGTAGTGTTAATCGCCGCGTTAATCGCGCCTTGCGCTTGCATTTTTAAGTTATTACTCCTCCTCTTTTCTAGTGGGAATCCCTTTTGGGCGAATGAGATAGTTTCGGTTGCCCCCTTCTTGAGAACAAGGAGGCTGATTTTGGAGGGAAAAGCGGTTCTAAGATTGTAATAGGCTGGCCCTTTGGTTCCAAGATGTGACTCTATCCAGCAGAGAGTGGGAGCTTAGCGGACAGATTTTATGACTTGCGAGAGTCTTTTCGCATTTCGGCTAGCGCTTAAGGGTGGCCAGGCGAATTGTTTAGTTTCCCCCCTTTTTTGATTGCTCGCTTAAGATACTGCAGCCCTGAAGGGTTTCTGTTTTCATAGCTCCACGTGTGGAGCGCTATAAAATTTTATTGCGGTTCTGATTCCGATTTGTTTAAAATTTTTAAGTTTCAACGACTGACCATCCTTAGCTCTAGTTTTTCTTGTATATTTTTGCTTCGAGTCTCTCGATCTCAGATATCCGCTGCAAGGGTTAGATATACATATGTTTATAGTTGGTGCGATTCTTAAGAAGGATCGCTTTGTTATTAGAGTTCCGATGGTTCTAACGGACGTCCCAACTGTAAACATATGCGAGTTCGATTTTATTACACAGTTCTTTATTTTAGTGGAAATTTTCTATTTATAATAACATGCTGTCCGCGTAGTCTAGACTCATTTATTATTTTTCGTTTCCTTGATTTGGATATCGTCGAGAGTTACCCGCGCACATGGTTATCGTATAGTTTTTGTATAGCTTCAAAGAAAGAAAAGAATCACAACATCAATCGGACGTAACAATTCAATACATTCAACTAAAATATAAACCATACATAGATCGTTGTTTTATAAAAGTCTCATACTTTATGTTTCATTTGAACATTTGAATTATGAATTATTCCTCAAGGAAGAATATGAGAAAGTTTTCATTACGTTATCAAGATCAATGTATGAAACTACGTTTTAGGCCCAGTTCCACAACTCGAGTTAACCCGAGTTTAATACGTTAAACTGGGTTCTGATTGGTCCATTCGCCACTTAAACTCGGGTTAACTGGATTGTGGAACTGGGCCTTATATATAATACATGATAATTTTGACAATGCAAGAAATGTAATTCGTCAATTAATAATTAATTATATTTAATGATATTTTGCAGTTTTTAAATCATATAAATTATAAGAAAATAAAAAACCCGATGACCTTTCAATCCAATTTCCATTCTTTCGATTAAAAAAATTTCGATTAAATCAGTCTATTTGTGGCTCTACTTCCATTTATTTCGTTCCTTCCAATTTTCGCAATATTTAATGTATTTGAAAAATAAGTGGACAAGCCATTAAAAATGCATGCTCCTCATTACACAAAACAATATTTTAAAGTTTTTTTTCCGGTTTGACTCTTAGGCCAATATAAAATATTGCTTGCGACGCGCAATTTCCAACTTTTGCGAAACAATAAAAATGCAAAGAGTCGAACACGGTGAAATAAAAGTATGAAGTAATTTTGATGTCAGAAAATCGGGAAAATTGAAAGCTCACGAACGCTTTGTCGATATAAAAATCTCTAGATGACGGAAGAATGATTTTTAATAGAAAGAAATAAATTTTGTAGTAGAATAATATGACAGATATTCAATTATATAAATATTAAGATATCAAAGGCGTATAAGAGCCAAACGCGGGTGATCGTGCGACAGTTTCACAGAAAATTAATTTTTCTGTGAAACTAATATTTGTGCACAGGGCACGGAATTATCTGAATAGCTCAATGTAAGAGCAGTCGCCCGACAAGCGAAAGACTCGGGTTCGATTCCCGATTCAGCGACTTTTAGCCTGTTATTTTTCTCGCCTATAACTTCTTTGGGGGGTAAGAGGGGTATTATAAGAATCTCGAATTGAGATTATAAATTTTACTTGGTTTTAACCAAGATAATTCCGTGCCCTGTGCACAAATATTAGTTTCACAGAAAAATTAATTTTCTGTGAAACTGTCGCACGATCACCCGCGTTTGGCTCTTATACGCCTTTGATATCTTAATATTTGTATATTCACAATTTAGAGCCTTACTATCTTCTTAATTATTCAATTATATAATTTGCGTCTTATTTTATTTAAAACTTTTATGATATATATGATTATATATGTATGAGTTTTTTCTTACAATATTTTTAATTATATAACACACTGTTTTCTGCGTCTGTGGTTCCAAGCCTTACGTAATTATTTAATTATTTATATCTTATGAATCTCTAATTACACACGAATCTTTATACGAAGATGTACTAAACCAAACGAACGAAGGAACGAACTAAAATATCCTTCTTTTCTCTTAGAAACGCAACGTATATGTCTATCCAGTGTATTCTAAATTAAATCATTTAAAAATATTATATAATAATAAAACAAAAGTAAAAAAAATCACTTATTCTAAAATTATTTGTGATTTCGTATGATCAAAATTTTTTCATTTTTCCAAATGAGAAGAAAAGAAAGAATACCAATAACGAGCAGAATGAAAGGAAAATATGCAGAAAGTCTATACGCTTCTGTAAATGTCAGCGAAACGGAACCTGACTCGAAAGATCACGTATAATCTGATTTCACAAGTTGGTTACGCAAGTTTTAAAGATTCAATGGATATCGCGGAATTACAATATCGCAAAAGTAAAATATGCCAATAGTGGTTCTCATCTTCGTCATTGTCGTCTCTGTAGAAAAAAGAAAAAAATAAAATTAATAGTTGATAATAATGGTAAGAAATTATCGTTATCATTCGAGAGATGTATCAATAAAACTTGGCTGCTAGACAGAACGATTCTGTCAGTCGTTTTGGAAAATTTAATTCAGAATCATCCCCGTCTATTCTTCGTTCTCTATCCAATCGAAAATCTCATTTCTGGATACGCAGACTGGTAGAGAAATTTTCAACACCTATATTAACTTGACCTTCCTACCACGAAAAATCGGATGTATTACATAATTAAATAACTTGTTGTTAATTTATTAAATTAGTGTTTCTATCCATTAGTAGGAACATGATGTTAAAGTTTACATATGATAACGTATTATTTTGAGAATTCATTATAATATTAATTATTAATATTAATAATAGATCCACTTTTTTATTAATCAATAATTTATGCATTTTCCTGTACATATATCACGTAATACTATGCAAATACAAATTGACATTTTTTAATGCGACAGTAGAATAAGCATTATCATTTCCGCTATACGCATGCTTAGGAATGTTTATATTGACCTCTATTAACATACACATGTTTATGCGACAGTAGAATAAGCATTATCATTTCCGCTATACGCATGCTTAGGAATGTTTATATTGACCTCTATTACAAAGCCATTAACATATTAACAAGCTTACAATTGACATTGACTTAGCATTTCTGGAAAATAATTTCTATATCTCAAAAATGCCGGCAGCCTAAAAGTTAATGAGAAATTAATTATTGCGAAAAACAGAAAATAGTAGAAAATATTCCTTCTTAATTTGAGCCAATCTACCTTCACACTTCGGATGTGCAAAAAATTATCTCGGACATCTTACTCTGTAGTATGCGTATAGTAATGTGTGCGCGCTCCGTTGGACAATTATAAAATTATATTAACCTTTGGGCTGCCGGCATTTTTTCATCAAAAATAACGTGTTTTCCGAAAAATTTACCCATGTAAATAACATACACATTGCGAAGAATTTTGAGATTTGTTCAAAGCCACAAAAGTAGCTTTCCTGCCAGGCAACGGACGGTCAAATATAAAAAAATGTTTATTTTCTCAAACATACGTAGGGTTTTTGATGTCACTGATTCTAATTCTGAACATAGATTTATGAAATTTCGGGCCTAAGAGCAGTATTGATAACATAAATGAATATAAACGTATAAACTTATGCAGAGAACTTTTTTTTAACATTATCGAGAACTAATTACGTGGATGTAGAAAGCTCCTTTTTTACTTTTGGGTCTTTTTCGTTGGTTTTCTAATTTTTTACTTCTATTGTATTACCCTTTAGCTTCTACTTATCCTTCTGACAATTTTTTTCCTACTTTCTCTCATGCTCCTCGATACCTATGCAAATTTTCAGCGGTGCTAATTAACAGTTATTTTTGTCGGGAAATCTGCATGTTCCGTCGCCCGCCCACGCACTTAGCTTCCAGACTGCCTTCTGACTGTCGGGCTTTCGCTTTGCCGGCAGCAATCAAATCTTTTCCAGGTAAGATATTTCGTGGACAGAGGCATGTTGCTCGCTCTGTAGCCAGCTCTTAGACTATTAGCAATGATCAAAATTAGGCATTTTAATAGTGTTTTAACAATTGAAACAAACATTTTATTAATATTGTGTTTATGAAAAAAAGTTATTTTCACAATTTAATTTAATAATTAGAGATTTGGCTCAAGTAATCAAAAAATTAAAAAGAAAATGGCATAAGAGCCAATGCGCGGTAGTTGGAGCGCAGAGAAGCAACAACACTTCTTTCTTTTTTCAGTATTAGTTTATTAAAAAACACATTATAATAACAAAATTCACAATTTAAGAATCTTGAATCATAATAGAACAATAAAAAACATACAAATAAAATATGGATAAAAACTTACGAGTTGTTTCATATTTAATGTTGGTATTCTGTGCATTTAATGCATACATGTGCTGTTGTATTATCTGTTTAATAATAAACTATGTAGTAAATATACATGTATATGTATATGTATATATATATATATATATATATATATATATATATATATTCATCGCCATTCAAAATTTGGATGGACAACAAATTATTTATTGTAATACATGAGGCAAAGCAAATTCAGGTAGAAAAGTAGTGCTATATTTCAAGAATAATGCAAATTTATATTTATTTAGAATATATGTATATACATATATATATATATATATATATAAATATGTGTATATACATATATCTAAATAAATATAAATTTGCATTATTCTTGTGTTATGTGTTTATATATATATATATATATATATATATTTCGTTGCGTTTTCGCTATTTCCTTTCACACTCGCGCAAAAGGACATTTTCTTAAGAACAGAAATAACTTTATGCGCAACACGATTATTAAGTCTTCCCCACCCAATCGTACTATAAATAAAAAAAACACAATTTACATAATATGTCCTTTAGATTAGAAAGTATTAGAACGTATTAGTTTATTGAAATAGCAAGTCTCACACAAAAGATTTTAAGAATTTTTCAGTTAAAAAAAAATTAGATAAGTTTTGATTTAAAATGCAATTTTTTTATAAGATTCTATACGATAATAATTTTGATGTTATATTTTAAATGATAATTTTCACACTGCTATTTTTTAAAATTCTTTTAACTTAATGTTAGAGCTATTTTATCTTTGAAAAAAGAAAATCAAATCTTTCAATAAAATTCAAGTCATTTTAAAAGAAGATGAATATGAAATGAAAATATTAATCAACATAAATCCTACTTTTGGTTCTCTCTCTCTCTCTCTCTCTCTCTCTCTCTCTCTCTCTCTCTCTCTCTCTCTCTCTCTCTTGTTCTTTAGGATTATATTATAAAAACATTGTAGATGTGTATTGTATAGATGTTTACATATGTCATATATGTCTGTTTACATATATGAAGATTAGATATGTACATATATGTATGAAGATAGTACATATATGTATGTATATATATATATATATATATAAAGATTAAATGTATATATGTATGTTTATATATACAGGATATTTTAGGATGTATTAAATGTCCTAATTTAAAATATAATTTTAGGACCGCAAGAAAAAAATTTTCCTCTAAGAATGTGCTTATAAGTATTTTGTTTAAGAGATATTTGGTTTTCTACTATTAATGAAGAGAAAGGTTTATGCATTCAGAAAGCTATTTCTATTTTTCATAGATTTCCCTTGTCTCTTAGAATAGAGATCGATTTATTATATATGTTACTAATAATAAGGCTAGCTAGTCTTTAGAGTATCTTGTTGATAGCATAAATAAAAAATATCAATATTTGTAGAAAAGTACATTTTATAATTTATTTATATATGTCAAGCTATATGTCAATGCAATTATGTAAAAATATCATATACGGTAACAAATTATTTCAAGATTAAATTTCTAACTTAAAATATATCCTAACTTAAAATATAAATTTAGGACCTCTAAATAAGTATCGGTATTGTAATATCATTCCTAACTTTCCTTTAGATGTCAAATGATATATATTGCTGCTTTTTGTGTAGCAATCGTTTATTTATCGGCTGTTCTTCCGAAACCATGTTCCGATTTGGGTCAAATTTTGTAAATAAGTTCCTTTTAGATAAAACAAAAAATGCTTAAAAAGTATCTTAATTTTTGAATCGCGAACAATCCTTCTCGTGTACTTCTTTTTTATCTAGCAATATATGTCATTTGACATCTAAAGTTACAGAAAAGTTAGGAATGATATTACAATACCGATACTGGTTTAGAGGTCTTAAATTTATATTTTAGGACATTTAATCTTCAAATAATTTGTTACCGTATATGATATTTTTACATAATTGACATATAGCATTGACACATATAAATAAATTATAACTTATACCTTTCCACAACCATCGATATGTTTTTTACTTATGCTACCAACAGAAAGACTAGCTAGCTTTAATAACATAGTTAGTAAATCGGTCTTTGAAGGCAGGGAAAATCTATGAAGAAACAGAAATACCATTCTGAATGCATAAACTCTTGTCCTGATTAATAGAAAAAAAACCAAATGATAGGAATACATGTGCATGAAAAGAAACACTCCAACTATCAAAGAAAAATACTATGCAGTATAAGTAGTAATCTTGAACAAATTCTACCGCTTATGCATTTAACATTTAACATTTAACATTTAACATTTATTTTTCTATGTACGCAAAAAGAAACACTTGACATAGCAGCCACATGATTGACTCTTGCCCTCTCATTGCGCAAGTTATATGTATGTCTGGCAATATAAATAGAAGTAGTTTATATATAAGAACAAAATGAGCACACATAATTGTTAAACAATAAAATTATTCTTTAAAAATTATGGTTTTTCGTGTTTAAGCTACATAATGATTATATGTATTTTAACACACATATAAAATAATAAAAGTATAATATTTGAAAACATACCTATTTTTACATCATTAGTTAAAGACCGTCCAATTAATGGAATAGCTGGAAATATCCTCATTGTTTCTTTTATTACACAATCTAAGTATTCCATGTAATGTAAATCTTCATATTTAACAGGATCAGTTCCACAAATTTCTTTAATTTCTTTATATACTTTATTCTATTATAAAATTAAATAAGATATTTAATTATATAAATATAAACATGTACAATATATAAGAGAGATGTAATTTTATTGATTACATTTACGAATTTTTATCAGTTTGGTATTGAAATGCAGATGATAGCATTTTATGCTGCATTAAAATTCTGAATTTAATTGAAACATTACACACAACATTTTTATTTAAGCGAATTTTGTAATGAGTTTACAACATGTATTATATATATTTCTTGTTTGCTGAACTGTTATAAACCTACTTTGAAGAAAATGTTTATACTAACTAAATTTAAGTTACAATTTGAACAAAGTATGGTAATTTATTATAGTAATTTAATCTTATTAACATCATTAGAAATTATTTTATAATTTATATGTATAATATGCCAAAAGAGATTCTGAGTGAATTATTATTTGTGTAAATAATAGAATTTATTGAGAAAGAACTTTCTTTGATTATTACTAGAAAAATATTTTTTTATATTCATCATTAAAATTGTATTATTTGCATTTACTTCGTTTATTATTCGGAATTAATTGTATTAATTCTATAATTAATTGTATTATTTCGAATAAATTTAATAGATACTTACTTGTATATGTGGATGCAAGGCCAGCATAAAGATAGCAAAATCTAATGTTATCGCCGTTGTATCCGATCCCTAATAGATAACAATTTTTTATATGTTGATTAAACTGATTCGTCCTGCAACTGTCAGATTAAATATAAAATCAGGATACAGAAACACATTCCGCAATCTTAATGTAAAAATTTTTCTAATGCTAAAACACACACATCTTTCTATTAAAATAATATTATATATTATAAAATATAAAAATATATTTAATTAATTATGATTATTTAATTCCACAAATAGAGCAAAGAAAAATATCCTTTTCCTGGTTATATGTTAACAAAATTATTTATAATAAAAACTTAATTTAAAATATAATTTCTACAAATACCCTTGTAAAAAATTCTTTTAAAAGTGCAGTTATTTAGAGAATTTTAAAAATTATTTTCAGGTAAACTTATTTTTACGATTTGTGCATATTTTAATAATATAAGAAGTCAAGGTTAAAAAAAATTATTTTAAAAAACAATAAAAAAGCAAAACAGTAACATTGAAAAAATTGTTTTACCTTGGCATTATTTTAAGACAGTGATTGATTTTTGATTTGATAGGCTTTCTGGTTTGACGTTTGTCATTGTGCCTTTATAATAACACATGAAAAGAAATTCATTATTCAAGATATTAACTATTATAATAATTGAATAATAATATTGATTTGTACATTTTATGCAATGCATTCGCTAAACAAATATAATATGAAATTATAAAAAAAAAGTCTTTTGTTATCCAAATATTTTTGAAAATAATAATCAACTTGGTAATTATATGTATTTCATTATTTTTATTGTTTCAATATTCTCGATATTAATTTATTATGTCGAATTTCGAATAATATTTTGCAGCATATTTTACACATATTGTCATTAAAATGTTTTCAAAAATAACAAACATAAGAATTGAAAAATCAAGAAACACGTTAATATCTCATGTAAAGTCACATCATACAGTCAAGTGGCAGTATGTGGTAACATATATGTTGCCAGAAACTGAGTGATCTGCGAAATAATTTAAAGAACAGCACGGTACGTTAGAATCGGGTTAGAATTATCCCCTCTCTTCCTGATTAACTACTATATAAATCGCGTACTTTCGAATAATTTAACTCAGTATATCGCACGTATTGCGTCCGACTTCTTTAACCGTGACTCGTGACAAGTGTAGTAAAGTAATAGCAAATATCCATCTCTTCGATACCGATCTCTTCTTCAACACTCTTCGATAAAGTAAGTAAAATCTTTATTTTTAATGCCCTATTTTAGTCCTTATTCTTTAGACATATAAGTCCTACTTTTTATAAATACATATAGATTTCTTTCTTTTATAAAAATAAAATAGCTAATATTAAATTAAAAGAAATGTTACTTGGTACTTGATACTTCAAAAATAATTAATGAATTTAATTTCTAATCTGAAAGAAGCATCTTCATTATTGCATTAACTGTATTTATTTATTTATCATATGTTTAGGAGAGGAAAATATAAAATAAAAGCATAAATAAATCGACAAAATACATGAATACAAATTTGTATTATCTCAATTTAATGATAATGATATTCATTTCATTAATAATATTGGGTCTTACTGCCCTATATATATATTATTTTATTTTTTAAATGATCGCCGAAATATAATTAGGAAGATAAATATATTAAATGGCCCAAAGAGTCTTCCATTTATTGGAAGTGGCTATTACTTCCTTCGTCGGAAGTCTGAAGGTAATAATAAAGAGATATACGTATATTCAAAAATTTATTATCATCAAAATTGCATTAATTTAAAATAATAAGATGTTAATAAATTATCTTACATAATAAATCATAAAATATTTTTTAGAATTTTTGAATGTTTTTATTAAATGGACGGAATATTACTCATCTCCATTCAAGTTTTGGCTAGGCAACACATTAATAATTGGAATATATGAACCCGAACAAATGCAGGTAGAAAAAGAGCATTTCTCTAATCAAAATAATTTTCTACAGTTAACTTTATCTAAATATAATATATTGTTAAATATCTAAATGACAGATATACAGATATACAGATAAACAGATATACATTTGAAATATTTAAAAGTACTTCACATAATACAACTTTTATAGGTAATCTTACGTAACAGTGTGGATAAAAGTATGATATAACGTATGATAAAAGTATGATATAAAGTATGATAAACTTTTGGAACCCACAATTGGCGGAGGATTAGTTACAGCTCCAGGTAAGATATTTTTAGTAAAATAAAATTTAAAGTTATTCCTATAACTATAATATAAACATAATAAAATTACTTCTATAACTACAATTTACATAATTTTAAGAAAATCCTTTATAACACTTATAATGCACTCTTATTACTTACATTTTTATATAATATATTCTTATATATTTTTATTTTTGTTACATCTTGATAGCAGTGTGACAAATTTAAATTATTACTAATTAAATTTCCACCAATATTTTTTAATATTAATGCTTTTTAATATTATTTTTATGTATTATATATTCTATATTTTATGTATTATATTTTCTTATTTTTGTATTATACGTATATACTTATATATTGTAATCGTGCTTTTTCCGGACCGTACGGGCCGCGTACGGGTCGGCTCCACGATACACCTTCGGCGCGATCCGTGATCTCGCGTCTCCACTCCAAAATACTCGCGAAAAATCTCTAAATGATTGAACGCCAAGTACGGGAGACTGTACCACACAAAATTACACGAAAATTATCGGTATGAAACGAAAAGTAGAGACGCAGAAACGAATGCGACGGAATTTAAGATGTTATTTAACACGGTAGCTCAGTAATGTAACGGAGAGAGGGTTGGGTCGGTCAGAACGGAAGAGAGAAGATCGATAACACATTGAAAATAGCCAGACAATATTTGCAGTATAATAAAATAATATATTAAAATAAATGAAAAGATAAAGATAATAATACAAGAGCGTGATCAACGCAATTAACGCAGCAGAATCAATTAATAGACTCGCAATCGGATGAACCCATAAAATATCTCGCTCTCGATTCGCACAACACTCGATAGTTCATGAGTTCGCGCAGTGTTCATGAACAGGCTAAAGATTGCCGCAAATATAGATAAGATAGTCGATACTTTCTTCCGATCTACGCAATGATAAAGACACAATGAATCACGGAATTTCGTCAGATCTTACGAAATGCTTAGAACCGCGAACTGATCGATATCGACACGCAACTTATCGTACCAGAGAGAGAACACAATGATTACGATAGATTACGACGCGATTACACAAAGACGCGAACACAAGATTTACAAGGTGACTGAAGGCGGCGGTTTCTGAAGAAGTCACGATAAAATGTCCTAGGCCCGGAGGGATTGATCTGCTCATCGATCTCCACAAAAGTCGAAATGCTAAATAATGTATTGAACGCACTACGCGAACCGACGGTCCAGAAAACGTCACGTCACAATATATGTTATATATATATATATATATATATATATATATATATATATATACACTACTCAAAAGAATCTAGGAAACACTTTTCATACCCTAAAAATTGGGCTATTTTCAAACCGCTGAAACTCGTCGAAAAATCATCGTAGAAAAAAAATTATAAAAGCATTTTGAAGCATGAAGTTTCAACTTTAACGCGCTATCGGTGGTTTTTCAAAAATCTTTTATCTTCCTTATTCTGCGCTTTAAAAAGGAACACACTGTTTAGTTCCTTAAAATTATGTATTTTTAACACGCTGCAACTTGATGAAAGAAATTTTTTTCGAGAAATTCAACTCAAGTTCTATAAATTACAACATTTTCTCTGTAAAATGCTTTTTTAAAAATCTTTCTACGATTTTTTTTGACCGAGTAATGCGATTTTGAAAATAAACCAGTATTTTTTAGATATGATATCGATACTCGGTGAAAAATGATCGTAGATGAAAAATAAAAAAAGCATTTTGAAGCTTGAAACTTCAACTTTAACGCGCTATCGTTAGATTTTTTAAATTTTTTAAATTTTTTATCTTCTTTTTTCTGCGCTTTAGAAAAGAACATTGTGTTTTTTCCTTAAAATTACGTTTCTTTGACACTCTGCAGTTCGATAAAAAAATTTTTCTCAAAAAATTCAACTCAAGAGCCATAAACTACAACATTTTACCTACAAAACGCTTTTTTAAAAACTTTCCTACGATTTTTTTTGACCGAGCTACATAACTTCGAAATCAATATGAAGAAGAGCGTCTGCAAGCGGTAATTGATTAGAGAGGAGGTAACACACGCTATTAAACACATATGCACTCACGCGCGCACGCGTGCTGGCGCACACACACACACACACTCACACACACAGAGAGAGAGAGAGAGAGAGAGGGAGAGCAGAGAGGGTTTGGAGTCATTAAATACTGCAGGAGTGACGAACTGCGGGGTCTTTATCTCTGCTATGTAACACACACACACACACACACACACACACACACACACACACACACACACACACACACACACACACACACACACACACACACACAACACATGATGTGCAAAATCCGATCGGCAACCTCCACGTGGTGCACATTGGATAACGCTAATGCCGGCGGTATACATCATTTTACATATTGGTTTCGAAGTTATGTAGCTCGGTCCAAAAAAATCGTAGAAAAGTTTTTAAAAAAGCGTTTTGTAGGTAAAATGTTGGTTTATGGATCTTGAGTTGAATTTTTTGAGAAAAATTTTTTTATCGAACTGCAGAGTGTCAAAGAAATGTAATTTTAAGGAAAAACACAATGTTCTTTTCTAAAGCGCAGAAAAAAGAAGATAAAAAATTTAAAAAATCTAACGATAGCGCGTTAAAGTTGAAGTTTCAAGCTTCAAAATGCTTTTTTTATTTTTCATCTACGATGATTTTTCACCGAGTATCGATATCATATCTAAAAAATACTGGTTTATTTTCAAAATCGCATTACTCGGTCAAAAAAAATCGTAGAAAGATTTTTAAAAAAGCATTTTACAGAGAAAATGTAATTTATAGAGCTTGAGTTGAATTTCTCGAAAAAAATTTCTTTCATCAAGTTGCAGCGTGTTAAAAATACATAATTTTAAGGAACTAAACAGTGTGTTCCTTTTTAAAGCGCAGAATAAGGAAGATAAAAGATTTTTAAAAAACCACCGATAGCGCGTTAAAGTTGAAACTTCATGCTTCAAAATGCTTTTTTAATTTTTTTTCTACGATGATTTTTCGACGAGTTTCAGCGGTTTGAAAATAGCCTAATTTTTAGGGTATGAAAAGTGTTCCCTAGATTCTTTTGAGTAGTGTATATATATATACATATATATATATATATATATATATATATATATATATATATATATGTTTTCTTCTTTTTCTTTTTATTTTTTTAATATATTTTTCTTATAACATTTATTTCAGTACCTATATGGAGAAAACATCGAAAATCTATATCTCCAAATTTTAATAGTTTAATGTTACAAAATTTTGTTGATACATTTGTCGATCAATCTCTAAGTTTAACAAAGAAACTTAGAAAAATGGGAATAAATGGAAAGGAAATCGATCTTTCCCATTACATCTTAAAATATACGCTTAACACTATGTGTGGTAAGGCCAAGTATTTTTATTTATTATAAAACATCTATATACTATATTTGTTATCATAAAAGTAAAAAGAAATCAAAAATTTTGCAAGAGATAAAGAACAAGTCACATCAAGAGACACGGTAGTGTCTCGCGCCAAGTTCATGCGAAGCATTAGCGCGGCACTCCGTGTATCTATACGCGAGTCGGACAGTTGAGAGTAACTCAGATTATCGGATTTCAATAACGGCTGAACGGATCGAATTCTTACTAGCCTTAATCGATAGAGCGAGTTTGAATTGTATAAAAAAAGTATCTTTATTTTTGCGCTTCGTGATCTATAAACGGAGATATTATAACGCACAGTCGAAATCTGAAAATTTTCAATTAAGAAACGTCTTTATCATGGTCATCACCGCACATGTACACAACACATAGAAAGAGAAAATGTACATTTCCTACTCTCGACGGAAGATTGCGCTAATGACGCTTTGCGATATTTGCGATATTAATGACATGTGTCATATGTGTCATTAGTGACATGTATCATTAACCGCATTTTGAGTAGTGATAAATAATAAAGTGCAAGTTAAATAATAAATAATAAAATTATTAATTAAAAATTCGCAAGAGCCAGTAAGGTATGATAATTGGAGCGCAAGGTAAATAAATATATTTATTTTACAAGCCAAATATAAATATATAAAATATATATTATATATACTTATTCTATATATATTTTTATATAATTTGCTTATATATTTAAAAAATATATATACATACATATATATATATATATATATATATATATATATATATATATTTTTTTTTTTTTTTTTTTTTTTTTTTTATAATATCTCTTAGCACACAAATTAGACTAAAAAAAGAAGTGATATAATCCCCAAAAACTTACCTTTTTAAAAAAAGGTAAAAAAGGGCGCCAAGTTCATGCACTAATTGTATCCAACTGTCATATTGTCTACAAAAGTAGTGATATAAAAAAATTGCGCCAACTAAGAATAAAAATTTCTACAAGATAAATAGAAGTACAAGGAAGAAAACTTGTACAAGTTAAATAGAAATATTTTAAATGAAAACATTGTTATACAAAATAGTTGTTTTAATTTTCAAAAATAATAATATTAAAAAGTTAAAAATTTATTTAATAATTGAAAACTGAAAATTAATATAAAACAAAAAGTAAAAAAAATTTTAATGAAAAAAACTTGGCGCTGCCAATAAAATTGGCATTTATTCCATTTAAATATATATTTAACAGCAAATATAATTGCTGGACATTTATTATTAACTCTCTTAAGATCTTCTGGATCTTCTATTAATAATTTAATTATTATAATTTTTATATTATTTTCACAAATTATACTATTTACTTTAGAAATTTCTATGAGAATTATTCAAGCTTATGTTTTTTCTATTTTATCAATTTTATATAGTATAGAAATCTAAAAGATTGGAACATATTCCAATTATTAGTCTAACATTTAAATTAAATGACCTAATTTCTTTAATTAATTTATATTGATTTACATTTGAAAATTTAGACTTTGAAGCTGAACAATATATTAGTAAAATTGGCAGCGTCAAGTTTTTTTAATTAAAATTTCTTTTACTTTTTTGTTTTATATTAATTTTCAGTTTTCAATTATTAAATAAATTTTTAACTTTTTAGTATTATTATTTTTGAAAATTAAAACAACTATTTTGTATAACAATGTTTTCAATTAAAATATTTCTATTTAACTTGTACAAGTTTTCTTCCTTGTACTTCTATTTATCTTGTACAAATTTTTATTCTTAGTTGGCGCAATTTTTTTATATCACTACTTTTGTAGACAATATGACAGTTGGATACAATTAGTGCATGAACTTGGCGCCCTTTTTTTACCTTTTTTTAAAAAGGTAAGTTTTTGGGGATTTAAATTACACATTAAGTATAATATAATATAATTTGTATTATTTTATTATTTGTAAATTAAATAATGTATTAAATTCTGTTGACTTAATGATAAAATTTCATAGAGTACAAAATATAAAAAAATTGTGTAATAATTTCACAACAGCAAAATTATATTTAGTGCGTGCGTGCGTGCGTGCGTGCGTGCGTACGTGCGAACATACGTAATCGAAACATATGTAATAGAAAAGAACGGAAAAGTAATTGATGATTTGTCCAAAACATTTCTTAAATAAAAATATTCACAAATATTTGGAATTTTGCGACTATTTCCCATCTTTGTAATATTTCTATTTATAGGACACATAGAACACAACTACAGATACTTTCTTTAATGAGACTCAAGCTTGATTAAGTCTATTAACATCTAATAGTTATTGCAATTTGATAATCGATAATACTTCTAAATGATCGACTCGCATATACATAGATACATAGATTAGTCTCGTCGTTGCTGCGTGTGATTTTACATGAGATATTAACGTGTTTCTTGATTTTCCAATTCTTATGTTTGTTACTTTTGAAAACATTTTAATGACAATATGTATAAAATATGCTGCAAAATATTATTCGAAATTCGACATAATAAATTAATATCGAGAATATTGAAACAATAAAAATAATGAAATACATATAATTACCAAGTTGATTATTATTTTCAAAAATATTTGGATAACAAAAGACTTTTTTTTTTATAATTTCATATCATATTTATTTAGCAAATGCATTGAATAAAATGTACAAATCAATATTATTATTTAATTACTATAATAGTTAATATCTTGAGTAATGAATTTCTTTTCATGTATCATTATAAAGCCACAATGACGAACATCAACCCAGAAAGCCTATCAAATCAGATCAATCAATGTATCGAAATAAGTGCGAGGTAAAATAATATTTTATATTATAAAAATAGTTTTTTTATTATTACATAATTGTTTTTTAAAGTTATTGTTTTTTAAAATAATTTTTTTATGACTTTTTACATCTTACAATATTGAATATATGCACAAATCGTAAAAATAAGTCTATCTGAAAATAATTTATAAAAATCTTTAAAAAATTGCACTTTCAAAAGAATTTTTACAAGGGTTTGTAGAAATTATATTTTAATTTAAATCTTTATTATAAATAATTTTGTTGACATATAACCAGGAAAACAATATTTTTTTTGCTCTATTTGTGGAATTAAATTAATTAAATATATTTTTATATTTTATAATATAGAATATTATGTTAATAGAAAGATGTATGTGTTTTAGCGCGAGGAAAATTGTAACATTAAGATTACGCAATGTGTTCTTGTATCCTGATTTCATATTTAATCTGACAGCTGCAAGACGAAAACAAAAAGAAAATATGAACATTTTATACTCTTTTATGGATAAGGTAAATATTATGAATATTAATAACGAATTAATTTTAACTTATACTTTATACTTACTTATAATTTATTATTAATTATTATTTCACAGTTAATACAACAGCATTTAATAAATACAGAGAATAGCAACATTGAAAATGAAACAACTCGTAAGTTTTGTCTATGGACGTAGTATACATGAACTCCGCATGCTCTTTTTTTGCTATCTATGGGACAAATTAGAAAGGGAAAAAAAGGGGCCTTTTTTTTCTCTTTCTTTTTTTTTTTTTTTTTTGGGAAAAAAAAAAGGAAGAAAGGGGGTCTCTCTTTTTTTTTTTTGTTGGGGCCTTTTTTGGGGCCCCCCACCCCGCGTGGTATTTTATTTGTATGTTTTCATTGTTATATTACGATGCAAGATTTGTAAATAATATAGCTATTTTTCAGCAAAATAATATTTTTCAAAGCTTAAAACTTAAAACTCTAAAGTGCTTGCTTTCATTGTTAAAACACTATTATAATGTCTAATTTTAATCAATGCTAAAGATATTTTTCTTTTTCTACGTTTATTTTTAATATTATTTTTCTAAAATATCTAATTTTCTTATATATATATGGGAGAAATAATAAAGGTGGAGGGAGAAAAAAAATTTTAAAAAAAAGTTATATATATGTTATATATGGTACGCCCTATTATATATATTATGCTATTATATATACTTATGCTACTGAAAAAATAATTAACATATATACACACATGCACACAATTTTATATTTTTTCTTTCATTTTATATAGATAAAACGCTTCTCGATACATTAATAAAAATGTCTGAAAACGAGAAATGCCCGCAAGAAGTAATACGGGAGAATTTACTTACTATAATACTAGCGGTATGTAAAATATCTCTATATATTTTTTACATAATTATGTTTGTATATAAACAAATATTTATTATATTATATATAAAAAGTTAAAAAAGAATTAGCCTGATAAGAGCTAAGCACAATAAATATGTGCATTTATATTATGTAAATATTCTCTTTGATAATAACATTTCGATGCTTTTATATCGTATTTCTCTTCAGCATATAAAAATAAATAATACACTGCTATAATATAGCTAATATTATCTAATAAGCATAAGGAAGAGATAAAAATCGATTACAAATAGTAATAATTGATAACACGAATTGTTTTACATTTTTTAACATACCATTTCGTTACATTTTTTTCGGAACAACTTAGATACGTGGTCCGTAATTGGAAAGTATTTTTATTTTATACTGATATGAACACACACACAAGTTACATGCCATCATTAAACTACATAAAGACTCTGTCTCTCAACAAAAAATAAATCAAATAAAAATGTGTTACATAAAATTTCATGTAAAGATTTTGTGATGCATCATATGTTGGTCAAATAGATAGATAAATTATTAAAATTACGCATTTATGAACATTATATTCATATTAATAACAACACTTTGCAACATTTTGTGATCATAGACAAAGATTATTGAATTACTTTTTTTTAATTAAAGTTAGTTAGTTTTTAATTAAAGTTAAGAATAGGATAACGTTGACGTTTTGGATATAGAAATTTATTTTAAGTATAAGATTATTATCAGAAGTGTTGTTTATTAAACATAAAGAAATAAAATTAACCGACAAATAGCACCGAATGTTTTCATCAAACGTATTCGACGATTGTTGGAAAATTAAAATTAAATGAAAATTTAATATATTCGGTGCTGCTATATGTTTCTTTTTCTTCCCATTCCAACAGGAAGAATAGAATTATTATTAAAGAAAAATTTTACACAATTTATTTACTACTCTTGGCGCTTATTAGTTTTATTCTCTTTCCCGATTCTTTTGTATTATATATATATATATATACAGGGTGTCACAGGTATCATTCGTCAAAAAAAAATCATAAGTAGAGCTCGCTAAACTGAACTAAAAAGTTCTATACCATTTTACAAACAACCACGTAAAATTTCGAGATATTAATTAAAAAAGATTGGTTAATAAGCGCGCGATCGGTGTGATTAGGCAGTCGGCCATTTTAGTGAGGACGGTGCGAAGTGATTGAATCGTATTTTTATGACATTTCCACGCGGTTTTGTCAGAAATTTTAATCACTTTCTAGTCAAATAATTATTTTTCAAATAAGGACCATATTGATTTTTAAATGTTAAAAATGGTTTTTATTTGAAAAATAATTATTTTTTTTTTTTAAATAATTAGTTGTTTTTAAGAAAAAATATGGAATTGTTAATTGCAAATTACATATTTTTTCTTCAAAACAACTATGTGTTTTCTTTACACCAATTGATTCCTCTCATTATTTTGTACGTAAAAGTATTAAGGTAAGATAATTGAAAAATAAATATTTTACAAGATATTTTACGGTTTATGTAAAATTAAGAAATTATTTCAAGCCTCATAACTCAAAAAGTACTTAACGAAAAGGTACTTAATTATAGTGTTTTGGAAAGCTATCGAGATAAGCTACAAGAATTTGCTACAAGAATTTGCAAAAATATATAGGGTGTTTCATTTAAAAAAATTGAAGTGACCTTCACGTGACCTTCAAATGACTCTTCAAGGTCAAACCAATGGTACCGTCTTATGGCCCCCTCGAAACCAAACAACTTTTGCCTGAAACATTTTTTTCTAAAATGCACCGTTTGTGAGATATTTAGGGGTTTCCACACTTTTGACAAACCCTGTATATAATTTGTATCATAATTTGTAATATATATAAAATATATATATATATATATATATATACATATAAAATTTGTACTACAATGTGTATTGTATTATATATATATATATAAAAGATATATATACAGGGTGAGCCATTTTAATTTACCCACCCCAATAACTTTTTTATTTTTGAATGTACAACAAAATGTTTCAAATAAAAGTTGCTTGACTTCGAGGGAGACAGAAGATGGTGGCAAAAATTTGACTTTGGATGGTCATTCGAAGGTCACATAAAGGTCACCTTCAATTTCTTAAACGTAACCTACTATTTTTCATTGCATATTCTTGTAGCTTATCTCGAGAGCTTTCCAAAACACTATAATTGAGTACCTTTTCGTTAAGTACTTTTTGAGTTATGAGGCTTGAAATCATTTCTTAATTTTACATAAACCGTAAAATATCTTGTAAAATATTCATTTTTCGATTATTTTACCTTCATACTTTTATGTACAAAATAATGAGAGAAATCAATTGGTCTAAAGAAAACACATAGTTATTTTTAAGAAAAAATAAGTAATTGTTAATTGCAAATTACATATTTTTTCTTTGGAACAACTATGTGTTTTCTTTACACCAATTGATTTCTCTCATTATTTTGTACATAAAAGTATTAAGGTAAAATAATCGAAAAATGAATATTTTAGTAGATATTTTATGGTTTATATAAAATTAAGAAATGATTTCAAGCCTCATAACTTGAAAAGTACTTAATGGAAACTAACTTAATTATAGTGTTTTGGAAAGCTCTCGAGATGAGCTCCAAGAACATATAATAAAAAATAGGGGGTTCCATTTAAAAAAATTAAGTTGATCTTGAAATCTCCTTAATGCCTTCATCTATAAAAATATCGTTTGTACCATACGAAGTCCCACTCTGTGTCAAACATCTTTCGGTATAAAAATTTTTTCATAGCTCTTCAATTTTAGCTAATATTCACATCGGTCACTTAATATAAATCACCCTGTACGTGTGTGTGTGTGTGCGTGTGCGTGCGTGCGTGCGTGCGTGCGTGCGTGCGTGTGTGTGTGTGTGCGTGCGTGTGTGTGTGTGTGTGCGTGCGTGCGTGTGTGTGCGTGCGGGTGCGTGCGTGCGTGTGTGTGTGTGTGTGTGTGTGTGTGTGTGTGTGTGTGTGTGTGTGTGTGTGTGTGTGTGTGTGTGTGTGTGTGTGTGTGTGTGTGTGTGTGTGTGTGTGTGTGTGTGTGTGTGTGTGTAATTGCGAAAGTTTATTTATAATTCGTATAAGTACTGTTTGCATATATTATTTAATTTAACAAAAAGATGTGTATTTTTTTAAATATTAACTTACTAATTTATCTGAATTATTTTATTAGAAATGTATAAAAAAATAATTCAATATTCAAATATATAAAAATAATATATTATCATAAATTCAAAATATTATTTAAAAATTAATATATTAGTCAATTCTTTAATGAAATTTAATGCTGCCCTAATATATTGTCTTTTTATTGAGAGAAAATAAATCTATATATACATATACATTTTCTACATTTTTAATATTTTATTTTTTATGCAACAATTTGTTTACTTATTTTTCTTTTCTCCTCTATTCTTTTCTTCTTAATTTATAAATCATTTAATAAGGAAAACTTTTTGTTTATAAATTATTCAACTTTTTGGTTCTTTAAATAAATATATTTTATTTTAAATATTTATTTATTTAATTAAAAATGTGTTTAAAAAAATTAGTTGAAATATTGAACATAAAAATGTCATACCAAAATATTATTATTGAAAAATGCAATTCTACATATAAGTCACGCAATAAGAATTAATCTTTATTAAACGTACATGTAATGAAATATTTTATTTCTACATTACATAACTTTTCTTCGTTGCGTTTTCATCGGATGGGAAAAAGATAAAATCTATTTTTAAGAGAGTGAGTCGAAGCCATACCGTGGTTCAGAGTCGAACCATTTTAATTTTGGTACACGATTTACAACGTTCTGTTTATAAAGTTGCGATAAAATGTCGACAATCATACATTACTTTATAACATTGTTTTATCTCGGTGCATTCTATATGATATGTGACAGTGGTTTGAGTGAATCTTTGCGAAAAATGCGTAAGTGCGAAACATTTTTTATTTTAGTTATTTCATTTTTCAATTAAAATCGATGTGATGGAACATGATTTTAATCTGAAAATTTAATCTTATTATTGTGTTATAAACCGATGTCGTATAAACCTTAAAAGAAAATTTAAACATTAACAACTAATTCAATTTTAAATTTACAAAGTTAATTAAAACTTGATGCTAATAATAGAATTATAAATAGCAATTATATTCTTTATTATAAACGTTTTTTTTATATTTATCTTATTCAAAAATGGTTTGATTACAAATTTTAAGATGGAAAAGATTGTATATGCATAATATATAACAATACATTTATATCAAATAATAAAACTTAATCACTTAATTCGTAATAATTTAAAATAAAAGTGAATAAAAACAGAAAACATACAAAAACACGTTAAGAAAAATAATAATAGTAATATATGGTATATTTAATAATTTGATGTTTGCAATCTCTAATTTTAAAATATAGATAAATTTGTAATATGCATATATTTGTAATTTTTAAAAATAAATTTCTATAGATATACAACACTTTTTAATTAAATCTTTATGACTAAGTTACTTTCTTTTATGTGTTGCTCACTAATAAATATAGATCTATCTGCGATGCATCTTACTGCAATTTTTAGCTGTGATTGAGGCCAATGTTACTAACGACGATGTCACGGAAATGCAACATACTGTTTGTAAGATTACAACAGAAGATGTGATCGCGAACGCACGTGCCACTGTTACAACAGTGCTCACCGGAGCGTGTAAGGCAAGTAAGTAAATGTCAAAATCAATATTAAATATATTATTGGATTAATATACGAAATATATATATACTTTATGCATTGCGTTAAAATCTTTACGATTTTCTAAGCTTGTTTTAATATATGATATCAGATAAAAAAGAAAAAATAAAATATATAGAATAATATTGTTCATATAAAGAGTCTCAACTTCTGGAATTTAATAAAAGAAAAAATTAATTTAACTAAAAATAAATTTAAGTAAAAATAATTATATTTTCTATTCAATACAGAAAATTGAACTTTAGAAGGGATTACATTTTTTTCATTAGAATAAGATAATTCTGCCCTTAGCACACACGGGAAGTTAATACTAATTTATAAAAACATGTGCTTCCAGAGACAATGGATGAAAAGTTTGCAAGACTAGAAAAAAAATTCATTAAGGAACTTGCGGATATTAAATGGATACTTTATAACATTTTGGAGCAGCAGCCAAATTATCTAAAAAATATACAAAACACTAATCTTTATGATGGAATATCCAATGATTATTTATCACCCAGACAAGATGAAATCGATAAATTCAACAATACCATACAAAATTTATTAACATCAAATGGTTAGTGCAATTATAATGAATTAATTTTAGTACACATTTGTAAGAAGAGAAAAATTAAGGTTATTATATGTATTAATTTTTGAAAATTTCTAATGACAAAAAAAACATGCGTTTATTGATATACAGTTTATAATAGCAGTAGTCTGAAGTTAGCTTTATGCTCTTAGCTAAACACAAAGTAGTTCTTCAGCAACTGGTGGGTCTAAAGTTCTCAAAACTTTGCAAGTGCTTCTGCTACCATATTGAATTCTACAACACATATATGAATGTGTATGTGATATTAGTTCTGTACGCAAATAAACTTGGTGACTAAAAAATAATTTCATAATCACTGCAATGTCTAATATAACATATCTCAAAAAAAATCAAAAATTAATTCTTTTATTCTATATATTAATATCTATATATATTAATTTCTATATATTAATTTATTCTATATATTTTATATCAATTATTGAAATTAACTTTATAAGAAACAATTTACACATATTAGCGAAATTTATAATAGCATTTTTCTTAAATATAAATCAAACTATCATTTATTCTAAAATTTAACATTTAATATAAAATGTTATAATCAAAATTTGAATTAAAATTCTGAATTCTAAACAAGCAGTTTTTGTAATTTGATTACATTCTAAAAGCTTAGCATGGAAAACTAAATTAATTTCATCTTCAGTCGCTTATCAATTAATTAAAATCAAAATGTATAATCAATCTTTCTAAGAAATTAAAATTAATTACAAAACATGATATTTTAATTTTGCATGCGTCAACGTATAACATAAATATCATTCTAGAATAATGACCAAAAATACAATACGGATTTTACGTATGTAGAATTCTTGTATTTCTTGCATAATATGCATTGTTACTTTCGAATCTAAGCTAAGCATTTATATGTAAGAGATATGTGGTTTCATGCAAATGTGGATCTGTTGGAGGCGTGTTGCGAAAAGTTCGCCTTGTCCAACGCGCACGTGACAAAACTAAAGCTTAGTCGGGATAAACATGATTCAATCGTAATGAATGGTGTAACAAAGTATCGAGTTTTATTTCGTGTTGCAGTATACGATTAACTCTGCGTTATTATCTCTCTGTTGCGTTTAAATAGTAAAAATATTATGTAATCCACTGAGAAATATGTAAAAGCCATAATACAATTGCTACTAAATAATTATATTGTTAGATTTCAATTGTTAATATATTTGATAATTTGAAATATTAATTATTAGATATCATCCATGAATAAATATATGTGGTTGCGACTAATATATTGATCAATATCGTTTTATAAAAAATTATTTTTGTATTATGAATATAATTATTTCAAAATTTACACACACACATGTTGCATATCAATTTAATAAAAAAATTTAATATCTTTAAATAGATTTTTTAGTAAAAGCTTAATAGCCTAACTGATTAAATGTTTAATATTTAAAATATTTGATTATTGTCGTTGTTTAATATTTAAGATATTTGATTTTAAATTAGCCAGTAATCTTAATGATTTGCCATAGTCAAACTTCTCAAATTATATTGTTAAGCAAAATTTACTTCAAATTTACTAAAAAAAAAAGATTTTGTAATTTGAAGTTTAATTAATTTCTTTAGTTAGTTTTTTTTCGTCTTAATTTAGCAATTTTGGATTTTTTAGTTAACTTTACAATTAAAATTTCCACAATTAAAATTCTTGATGTTGAAAAAATGACTTTAGAGATACATTAAAAAATATATTATTTGATAATACATATCATAAAAATCTTTATATAAAAGTTAAAGAGAAGACTGTCAAATGTTATATTAATATATTACATTAATATAAGGCTATCAAAAGTAAAAATTCAAAATTAATAAGTAACTTATCTACAGGTCCGGCAAGTACATTCGTCTATTATTGGCAAGTAAAAAACTTTGATGAAATGCTAATAAACTGGCAAACTGGCCACTCGATGCGTAGCCCTACTTTTTACGTAGGTCGAAATAGTTATGCCATGTATCTGAAAATCACGCCGAAATATTTTCCCGATGGTACGATTTTTGTGGGAGTCGGATTGACACACGGCCGTTATGATGCTGTTCTCGCATGGCCTTTTCCACACAGGATTCGCCTCGAGGTATGTAAAGGCATAACAATGAAAGTGGCGAGTAAAATAAAATTTCACAAGGGATTATGGGTAATGCAATTGCGCGAAGTACAAAAGAGAAAGAGTTTGCGGACAGATAGTCTCTCAATAGAGAAAAAACAAGAAGAGAGAGTTGCGTTGAGATGTCGTACTGAATCCTCATCACGGTTGCATACAAAAGACTATCGAGGAACAGGCTCAGACAAAATTTTTTAATGTAATCGAATTCAAAACAAGTTATGACTTCGTATGTTTTTTTATTATATTGGATTTATAAATGTTACAGATTACATATACTTAACTTTTGAATGTAAAGAAATAATATATATATATATATATATATATATATATAAAATTTTTTAATACTTTTCTCATTTAAAATAATGAGAATTTTATTTCTTCAATAATAATCATACTATTGAAGAAATAAATATGAACTCAATAATAATTCTCTAGAATATAATAATAATATATAATCAAATTAATTATAATATATAATAATAATATAATAAAATTAATTAATTAAATGCGATTACCGATATAATGCTCGATAGGTTTTGGATCATTCTCTGGAAGACATACGCGAAGATCGACGATCTCGAATTTGGGATCCGGCTACACTTTGCACTGAAAATTTCTGGGGTAGGCCTGCGAGAAAGGCAGATAATCCAGAATGTGTCGGACTGAGTATCTCCAGACATGTTATTCGATCAAAACCATTCATATCTCAACGATATTTAAGAAATACAAGATACATGTGGAATGGAAGTGTGCTAATAAAACTTAATATTTATCTACAGATTATTTGAGGTAAAGCTAATTGTCAGAAAATAACATTTGTTATGCGATAAATATATGCTTTGTTATTATTAAAAAAATATGTCTTATGATTTATTTTAAAAAACTAAAAAGAAAAAATAAATTAATCGTTATTTTAAATATTAATTACCTAGGTAACAGGTTTTATAGGATTTATTGAATACAAATCAGATCCAATTTAACAATTATTTAAGAAATATCTGATTTACTAACAATAAATTAATTAAGATTCTGCTATTAAAAGAGATAAGGTACATACAAATAAATGTATAATCATTTACAAAGACTTCTATAAATAAATAAATATTTAATAAAGATTTCTAATTCTATTCTAACTAGTATCAATATTTTGGTTTATATATTTACGTTTATATATTTTCATGGACATTACGTTTGTAGCAATGAAATTCTCCTAAAAGTTGTAGGAAAAATTTTAAAAATGTAGTCACATAATTATAATAATTCTTTCATTTACATTTGTTTAATGACTAGAAACCATAAATGAAAATAAATATAATAAGTATTAAGTCATATCGAGATATAGATGTCGTAAGTGAATAAAGCAAAACAAAGGGATATAATAAAACCCTGCAAAGAAATATAATCACATTCATGTTTTCGAGAGTTTAAAAAGAGATAATTTTCCTAATTTTAGTTATATAAAATTAAATGATATTATTTTAACATAATTTTTATCGAATATATTTGATATTGATATTGTAAGTGAATATTAACAAATAATATACACTTAAAAATAAAAATATCTATATAGTCCCATTTGTGTTAGAGAAATATTGGCGACACTCGAACGTCAAGTTGTATTCGTCAAAATTAACTTTCCTGTCTGTCACGTAGAGGCATCCGATTCGAGACATAAACTTGTGGCATCTGTTGCAATTGATAATTCTCACGATCAATCGTATTCCAAGTGTTTTGCTTAGAGGTATTCAGGAGCGTTCTGAGTAAATGAAGCAACGTAGAAATACGTGGTTCTTTCTTTTCTTCTCTTTTTTCTTCCGAAACAAATCTGCCACATCCTACGAGAGACCGAAAATACTCAATTACTAAAATCAATTACTAAAATTTTATTTATTATAGTTTAAAAGCATATGCTGTTTTATAATTTATTATATTTTCAATACAACTATTTTCATATAAAAACTAGCAAAAAAGTTTCAATTGTTGGAAGATATTTAATATTACGGTATATTTGTGTTATGCTACATACACAAAAATTTTTTTATAATATTTGTAAATTAATATTAATTGCTAAAAAATTGAAATTACGTCTTACCCGTAAAAGCATTGCAAAACGGTCTCTTTGGCTTGATTGTATTCTCCATCATAAGGGCGTCTAGAAGCTGTCGTTCGAACTAAAATGAATTGTATCAATTGCATTAGAGATGTTTTTTTTTTCAAAATGTGAAATTCGAGTAATCCTCAAATATAGATAGATTCTATTAAATAATTTATGTGTCCAAGAGATTTTTACATCTTGAAGATATAAACAAGAATACACTCTAGCACTCTCTAATTCTGTCATATTTTACAAAATAATTATATAAATTAATAATAATTTTGTCATATTTTACAATCTGGTGATATTTCTGTCATATTTTACAAAATTTAAAAAATTTTTCTGGTAATTGGTTAAAAGATGAAATATATTTTTATAAAATGCACTGAACAAATACAAATTCGTTCAAATCTGTCTTACCTTTTCTTTCGAAACTTCAGTATTTACCATCTTCAGTAGAGACATGCAAGCCAGCATGCAACAAAGATATTCAGTAATCTGTGGAACAAAAGAAGGAGTCAACAAATGCAAAATTATTTCTATATTTTTTATAATAATGTTGTGAATATAATAAAAATAATGAAATAAGCGGTGCCTTTATATGAATCGTTTGCAACAAATATTTACGTTATATAAGCATTGCATAGAGTCCGTAAATCCGACTGTTAAGCTGCTTAGGTATTCTAGATCAATTTACACAATGTTTAATTAATAATTAGCGAAGTTATGACATTATTTGTCACGCCGTACAAAACACACTTGATTTCCTTTAATTAACTTAACAAAAACAATCAATAATGATTTTCCTCGCATAAACATATATTTTAATGTAGTTCAAGCGAATTTCTCAGCAATCGATTTGTATAATATAAAAATGACAAAATAAAATATAATTTAAATTTATTAGAATACATAACATTATTAGAATAATAAATCATTATTATTAGTATATTCGATATTGTTCTTTTAAAAATTTTTGGAAATCTTTATAATTTTATAGTGGAAGCGTCGCGCGCGACACACATAGTCATATGTTAAACATTATTCTAATAATATATTACAGCAGTTACGTTCAAATAATTGCATATTTTTAAGGATGTTTTGTACCTATTTTCAAAATATTGAGAGTTCAATGAAAATTGTACAGAATGTTCTTACATATGTTTAGAATCTTTAGTACAATTTTTAAATCGATTCACTAAAGCGTTCACAAGTTATAAGGATTTTAATTTGCACCGAATTAACATGTGTTCTTATGGGAAACGTATAACCACGTCGATTCAAATGACAAAAACACATGGAAATAATATTCAGAATTTGTTTAACATTTGCAAAAGTGTAGTTTAGATACGGAGGAAATATTTGGTCAAATAATATTATACAAGTACTAACTGGTTAAAAAGATATTAAATATGATTCAATTAAATTAGCTATGTATCTGACACAAGGCGAAATTCTCTGTGAAAGTTTGGCAACATCGTACTCGGCTGAGAAGAATGAGAGAGACGGGAATAGTGCCGAAGCATGTTGAAGCTGTATACTTAGAGCAAATTGCGAAAAAATACTAATATATATATACGAACTAACCTTACACCTCGAGCAATTTCTGAAAATCTGTCAACCTACAAATGCATATAAGCCATCGACTGATATAAGCAGTATAGGCTTCGTGTGTAGAGCGCGAAGTGTCCGGCCAACTTACGAAAAATTACAACGTTGTCACATTTCACGCTCGCCAGAGACATGACAAATTATTAAATTTATTAATCAAATTGTAATATTCCACGCAATTTCTCATACTCAAAATACGCCAAAAGTGGATATATTCGTCAATATTGATTTTCAGCTACTTTTTGCTGGGATTGTACATACAAAACATCCTTAACCAGTATAATGTTGTTTTAACTACAATATTATTAAAGTATATTATATATTATTATTTTTTGAAAATAATGTTATAGTTACAAATTAGATTTTCCATTAAAAAATATAACTTTCCTTTAATTATTCGAAAAAAATTTATCTCTTTTTCTTTGTCTACTGTCTATCTACATATTTAAAATTTAACATATCTTCCTTAGTCTTTTTAATTGAAAAGATCCTTTATATTGAAACTGATATATATTATTATTTTATATAAATTTATATTCGATGAGAAAACAATAATTACTGCATTATTATGCATTTAATCTATATATTTGATTAAAATAATCAAATGCTATTGCACATAAGTGTTTAAATTTATATATACATATGAATATATATATATATATAAAATAATAACTTTAGTAATTAAAAGAACTGCAGGCATTTGCAAAAACATGAAATAATAAACCTATTCTAATTTATTGTAAGTTATTTTGTACATACTGTATGTGCATTTTTTATATAAACGTATTATTACCAGATTTATTACCAGATTTTGTATCATTTGTATAAAATCTACTTTAAAAAAATATATTAATATATTAAATTCTATATTTTCTACACGTTTTATAATAAAAATCTATAACAAAAAAAATAAAATTTTATAACAAAAAACATTTTGTAGAATCTTCGTAAAGAAATAAATTTCTATAAATATTTAGATATATGCATTTTAATTTATATATACATTAATATAAAATATATATTTCTAAAGAAATATATTATATATATTTAAAAAATTATAAATATATTAAAATCTCAAGAATTATGGCACACACACACATTCTTTATTAAAATATATTATATTATATTTCTAAGAATAGAGAACAAAATTGTATAAAATCAATAAAATCAATCACTATATATGTAAAATCGAATTTAATAATTTATATATTTGTTACGAGAAGGAAATATATATGTTACCTTCATATCGAGATTTTTTAGTCGAGAAATTTTTGAAATCTTGGTATTCAATATTCTGAAGCGCACCTCTGGAATGATACCTTTTCGACAATAATTACGTTCTTAATTTACTATCAATACGGATTCCACGTTTATTTGCAAAAGTTGTCACGCGCGGTTGAAGCCGTGGCTTCTCTCTCTCGTTTGAGGGGCAAAATCGCGCGGCTGCTCTTCAAATACAAACCCCGTTAACCCCTCCATTGCGATAAACGCCACAGGGATGAATGCAAGTCTGAAGAACGCATGACCGCAAATGCGCGGGCGACGATCATATTTCATATCTCAAAATACTGTTCTTTACCAAGGATGCATTTAGACTTCGTAGGTGACTTTTTTAACTTATCCTTCCGAGAGAAAAATCCTCCTTTTTGATTGTTGAATTATGTTAGGAATGCACAGAAACACAGTAGAGACTACAGAAAAAAGAAGATAAAATATGTAGTATTAATATATAATAATGGTCATTTCTTAATTATCAAAATATAATTTTTAAAATATGAAAACTTTCTCTCTCTCTCTCTCTCTCTCTCTCTCTCTCTCTCTCTTATTTTCTCTTTAAGAAAAAAATATATGTAAATAAATTAAATTTTTATTTTGATTTTCTAATACATGTAAGCATTAAATAATTAGCCGCATCTAATTGTAAGCTATCTTATTCTTTTCTAAGAGATAGAGAGAAAAAGAAAGGGAAGAAGAGTATTTTTTCTGTATTTAAGAAAGATATATAACTTCTATTTATCGGAAAATATTAAATTATTTTCCATTTTTCTTGTTAGAAGATATATTTGCATAACTCTCTTAGTTCATAATTTTCCGCTATAGATTATAACTATGACTTCGTGACTATTCACAGGATATGCATCTTATGCAATTCCTTAGGCAGATCCAATACATGTTGCTCCTTAAGATTCACGGATCATAAGTTGTCATGGGTCACATGAAATTTCAACAATATATTGACATCTTACTATTTTATTGTGTATTGTGTATGAGAGAATTTTTGTTCTTGCACTTCGTTATGATACTATATAATTGCAGATCATAAAACAATTTAATAGACGGCATCTAAATCTGTTGCAATACAATAACGATTGATACATTTTTTTTTCATATAGCACGTACTCTATAGAAATTGGATTATATATTGAAAGAATGTACAAAATAAAAATCGATGTGTGTATTGTACAAATAAATTGTTGAGAGTACATAACATGCGTCAGTATAAATATAACGTATTAATTATTTCGAAATATAATTTAATTTTGAACGTTATTTCAAAATATTACATTTTTAAACTTTATTACTATACCATATTGAAATATCATTTTTCTTGAATTTGTTTTCTATTTTTTTATTTAATCAATTTTAATCTCGATTGCATTTCTATTTTTAATTTATTTTTCACGGTCAATGTTTTATTAAGCGTAAATACTTGATATAAAATATATAATATATTTGTTCTAATTGCATTAAATTTTGATATCAAATTTTTTGACCAATTTAGAATCAATACAATTAAAAAATTTTGAAACATTAATAGATTTGAATTAAGCATTTAGAAGAAAGCATTTTTCACATGAAATTTTATACACGTGAGCAAATAACAAAACCTTATTTTTCATTTACATATTCAAGTGAACACGTTGCATTAATACAATTTTAATTTTATATGTAATTATGAAAATACTTAATGAGTTGTGAATTAAAAAATTGCATTGCAAATAACGGCTTCCTTTACAAAGGAAGACCATTTCGTTCACAAAAATTCACTCGAAATTATCAAAGAGATTATCATTAAAATTTAATGCGGTTGAAATGGGGCATCATGTATGCGTATAAACAACATTATAAGTAACGAAGTCATTCCTTTATACACGAAAAATTAACACTAAAGTGAAATATTAGTCTACGAATTTTTAAAATTGAATCAACTCTGTCCACGCTGTATTAACGTTACTGCAACATTATACATAATATAAACTACATCATAAACAGAAAAAATGGTTAGATAGAGATTTCGTTACATACATTTTATAAATAGCATTTTACAAATAATTATATTTTAATAGTTGTATATATATAATATAATTACATACATATTTTATACACACATATACATATATATTGCTGTATCATATATTGATTTGTATAATTTTCTAGATTTTTAGATAATTAGGTGCATATTAAAAATAAAAAAGATGCATATTTAGTATCTCAATTTTCATAAGCAAATAATAAACATTTTACTTAAATCTTATATGAACGCTGAATCATCAATGTAAATGCATTATTAATGTATGCCTCCTTTCAGCATTTCATACTATAGTTTTTATCGAGTATTTGCTAACAATAAATAAAAACTTGAATTATGCAAAAAAGGTCAAAAGTGAAAGTAATCGGAACTGAGGATTAATGTAGATTAAATCGATGCCAGGAAGCGAAGTCGGCCGGGTAAGAGTCCTCGTGTAAAAATCATAGGAAAAACAGTCAAGCTTAAGTACTTACATCGTTCCCACATCAGAGCCCGCTGAGTTACGATTAGATCGTTCAACCTAGTTCGCCAGTGGTTGTCCATTATTTCTTATTTTTCTTTCGCTAAAATTTTCGATTACATACTTATCTGACGCGACGATAAATATTCGAAAACTGCAAAAGAGTTGAACTGACAAGAAGAACGAGCTAAATTTCATAACTGTCTGACAATATTATTCATTTCGCAATCACATATCCATAATATATTTACATATTCATAATTTATTTCGAGAAGAATTTCTCTTAATACTTAATTATACATTTTTGAAAGATATATATATATATATATATATATATATATATATATATATATCTTTCAAAAATGTATAATTAAATATTAAAAGAAATTCTTCTTTATGTAAATATATATATATAATTATATAGTTATATAGTTGATATAATTAAATAATGTGAAAAGCTATTGCTTTATTGAAATAAATAACGATGTTTAATTTATGATAGGTATAAATGCTGTTAGCACTAAAGTTAACGCAAGACAGTAAATCAGTACTGCTCCTTGCATTTACTGGATAATACTTATGAATAAGAGATGTACCGCTTATGCAAAATATAGAACATATATAACTATCTCACATAAAAGAGAAGATAAATACATATACTTATAGCAGTCTACGTTATATGTAAATACTCATAAGACGATTCTCAAGCATTTACTAAGCTATTGCGGAAATAAATATCGAATTCAAAATAGAGTGCAATTTTAATAAAGATATATATATAATATTGATCTCTTAAATTTGGAATATAAAATTTTTTATTTCTCAAAAAATTAATTTTACCCGACATTAGAGAATTAAAAGAGAAATAAAATGAATATAAACAATATGATAAAATAGCAAAGATTTAAAAACAATTTCTCTGATTTCTAATTTATAATTTCATAAAAAAATAGATTGCTATCAATCAATTTTTGTTAAAGTTATTTTTATGTAAAATAAAATCTGAAGAACAGCCTATAATTATATCATCAATATAAATAACACCTCTCTCCTCCTATCATCTATAAATCTATATCAATATTAAATCTCGATAGGAAAACATTTATAAAATTATATGACAAAATCTTGCATGAAATTTGTTGATTTGCAATTATATGAATATATTTTAAAAAATAGATATAAAATAGCTGTAAAAATATTGATCTTTTAAAATATTAATAACTGTTTGCAATTAATTTCTAAATAGTATTTCAATAAAATAATAACGATATGGCGAATCATTTATTAGTGCAATTATGGAGAAATTTTTTCTCAAGTCATGATGTCATTATGGTAAAATGTTTTCACAATTTTCCTATCGGGGAATTTTTTGCATTTTGTTATCAGTCCCTATCCCATACAGCGCAGAACATTGCAGTAATATTGCGGCAATATTCTGTGCTGTATAGGATTATACATTATGATGTAATATATATAAATATCATTTAGAGAAATCACAATACTAATTGTCATGTTCTATGCATATATATAATTGTAAAAATATATATATATATATATATATATATATATATATATATATATATATATACACATATCATTTTACAATTGTTTGTGAGTGAAAGTAGCAATACAATATTAGCGACACAGTTTTCAAGTTCGCCCGGATAGCTCAGTCGGTAGAGCATCAGACTTTTAATCTGAGGGTCCAGGGTTCGAGTCCCTGTTCGGGCGATTTATTTTTGATTATGTGATATAATGATATATCGAATATATATATATATATATATATATATATATATATATATATATATATATATATATATATATATATATATTTTTTTTTTTTTTTTTTTTTTTTTTTTTTGTTCTTCTGCAATATATCTTTAAATTTTTTATGCATAAAGTTTTAAAAATTAATCATTATGAATGAAAAATAATACAAGTTAGTAATAGTAATAGTTAAAGTTTGTTTTCTTTAACCTAATCTATCATAACATTTCTAAAAATACAATTAGTACTGTATTTTCTCATCTATTCAATACAATAGCAAAAAAAATTGAAAAATTTTGAAAAATTATATACATAAATAACCTAAGAGATATGTAAACTAATACATAAAATCCAAATAAATATTATTTTTTACATAAAATCTTCATTTATCTCTTTAGACGCATAAAAAACTATATAAAAAAATATATTTTGTAAAAATGTGTATGTACATTTTATTCGAAGCGTTGTTTTATAATTATATATTATATTTCAAACACTTTGTATAATATATTTCACATATATAATATAAAATAATATTTCATATAAAACAATGCTTATTTCATTGTTACAAAACATGAATGTTGAGCAATTTATCTTGAAGATGTAAACTATCTCTTTGATCATAACTGTAAAAATAATTACAATGTATTTATACGATGGTGAAAAAAACTATCACAAAATTATGTCTTTATGTAAAATAGACATATAATTAACAAGGATATAAACAAACAAGAATATAAAAAAGTGACAATGCAACTAAAATGATACATATGGTAAAGAATGAAAATTAATATTCCAAAGAAAAATTGCGAAAGATTTTTTGCTGATAATATATATAAGATTCACTGTATAGACAAAATATTATTGCTCAAAGGTGATTTGAAGAAAATGTAATTTGCATAGTAACATATATTAAATCTTAGGAAAGTTTAAACTTTGTTCCTTCACACTACCATCTGGCATACCAAAGAAAGCTTTCTCAGCCATATTTATAAATAGACCAGTTTCTATAACTCCAGGTATCAGAGATATTTCTTGATTAATTTTAACCCAATTAGTTATATCTTGTGGAAAATGCCAGTCCAAGAGAAAATTACCATTATCTGTTATTACCGGGCCCTGTAAATAAAATATAAATTATGTATATATTATTTATCTACATATTATTGTTGATTTAAAAATTTCAGTAATAAAAACATATACTTACAGCTTTTGCCAGAGCCATTCTAATTTTTGCAGATCCTCCATATGTTCTTTCAATTCTATCTTGAATCGGCACATATGCCATAGGAACTACTTCAATAGGAATTCCTTTCTTATATTGCTCGCCAAGTTTTTGTGAGTTTTTTCTGAAATGTAAAATATATAAAGAAATTATATTATTACATAATTTGTGAATATAATATTGAAGTAAAGATCATGCTTACGTATAATCTGCTATGACAACAAACTGTTGCGCACAGGAAACAACAATTTTTTCTTGTAATAAACATCCTCCACCACCTTTAATGAGATTCAGTTCAGCATCAACTTCATCTGCCCCATCGATTGCACAGTCCAGCTGTAACCATATTACAATCATATTTATAAATATATATAATAAAAAATATAATATAGGAAAAATATTTCAGAATTACCTTTGGATGAGTTTCTAAATCGCCTAAAGTTAGATGATTATCTAATATAAGTTGACGAGCTTGAAATGATGTAGGAACACAGACTACATTGAGTCCTTCTTCCTTGACACGTTCAGCTAAAAGCAAAATTGTTATGTGCATATTTATTATATATATAAAATTTTAAATGTAACAGCTATATTTTATTCAATACAAAAAATAAAGTATTATTACAAATTATATAAAAAACTTAATCTAACACATGGAATTTTATATGATGTGTAATAAGAATAAAAAAATATGCTGACGCTATTGATGAAAAGGTCAAATGTTAATTTAGCGTCATATGTTTTTCAATAAAACAATCCAGAGAATAATGCATAAAATATACTGTAATATCAGAGTTTAAATTTTAAAATTAAATCAAAAGTAGGAAAATAATCTTTTACCACAGCTATCAACACCAACGTATCGCATTGTACATTGCATTCATTGAATCATTTATTTTAGAAATGGCTTTATACATATATATACATAAATCAAGAAATGGATTTTCCCTGTATACATGTTTTTTTATAAAGACATATTGGTGCACAGAAAATTTAATATATATAAATAGTAATGGAATAACTTTTTATATGGTTTTATTAATACGTACAACATACAATGTACGTTGAATGTTTTCTTGCAGAAATAAGAATGTTAGATTAATATTAAAACTGATTGATAACTAATTAAATATCGTAATGTTCAAAATATACCATTCTGAAATAAAATAATTTTCAAATAATTATATGATAACAGAAACGTCATCATTACCAAGTCTTTGAATAGCATAAATCACAGTGGATCCACTACCGATTCCAATCACAGTGTTATTCTGAAAAACGATTCACTGGAATATTAATATAACCTCATAACTGATTAATTATATACAATCTTTTTAATTAAATCAGTTTACCTGGACATATTCGTTCACGGCTTTATGAGCCGCAATTTTCTTGGCACTTTCGAGCGGACCCATCTTTAATAAACTTCTCGGAGCACCGTGCCATAATCTGGCGGCTATTTGAACAGGCGAACAGACCATGTGGACTGATGTGAATACAAAGTTATCTCTATTATCTCATATGTACAATAATAATAAATAGTTATAGAAGTATCATATTCCTTATATATTATACATATGTCATGAGTACATATGTCATGAGAGATTCGATTAGAAATCGATTTTTCATAACATCGAGAAAACTCATTCATTAAAAAAATCGATTTTTTTTAGGTCTGTCTTGGATTTATATTCACGAATGGATTCTTTTAGAATTTCTCTCTCTCTCTCTCTCTCTCTCTCTCTCTCTCTCTCTCTAGATATTGATTATCTTGGAATTTAATTGAACCCAATACAAATCGCGTTCCATGAATATTACATTCTTGCATATGATTTAATAATTACGAAGAAAGATACTGTAATTTAATACACAAAATTTTTAATTGTTACGATAGAAAAAATTTGTAAACTAATATTTTTTTTAGTAAAAATAAATAAATATATCTCTCTTGCAATATTTGTTTTATTTTTCGTACTGTTGATTCCTTTAGCAATATTATATAGTTTTTTTTTCAATCTAATATTTAGCCCTGTAAGTCCTTATCAAATAAATCAAACAGAAATCTTGATTTCTGAATGCACTTCATAAGTTTGATGCATATCTAATATAGGAAAAAAGAGCCAGTACAAACATATATATGTTTTGATTGAATTTCCATTATATTCAGCATCAGAGGCATGTAACACAAAATACAACCAAACACAATTTACACATTTCAATAATTATTATATAAGACTTTATACTTGAATTCTCTCTCTTTCTCGCTATTAGTAATTAGCAGTAATATTTATCAACACTTTCCGTTTTACTGTATCTATCACGCGCAAGATTTCGATTATCAATGCACCCTCTTTCTCTCCTTTTATTTGTTCATTCGCGCTCTCACTTTCGTTCATTGCAATCATGTATTCATACATATTCGTATAGCATCATCGTCTTAAAAGTCAGGTAAAAATCCATGTAGATTTTTCCCATGCTAATTCGTGCAATTATGTTACTCCATCATAGAGAAAAATTCTTAGCACATCGCTTAGACATATCGCTCAGAACTCCGAGATCTATTCCTGTGATCGAGATTTTAGAAAAAGAAATCTCATAAATTAAATATTCAAGATGTTCAATATTTAACTGATGGTTTACTAACTTGACTGTTTGAGTGTTTTTGTCACTTCAATTTAATCAAACAATTAATTTAATTTTTATTTGATCAAGTAATTAAATCCTTTTTTCGTTTCTAAAAAACGATCAATTAATTGATGTCTATATAAAAATTAAATTACTGAAAGAAAAATTTTATTTAAAAAAATCACTAATCAAGAATTGAACCACATATGCTGGCAAATTGGACCGCGTTAAAGTGATCCTGTAAGTGTAACAATCAACTTTAATTAATGCTATATATTGCATAAGTATTTTATATTATGCAACTAGATCGCCTAAAAAATTACTTACAAATGAAAGGAACACATATGTCTTCCATCATTTTCTTCAGCTCTCGCATAAAATCTATACATAAAATAAATTTTTTATGATTTTTGGCTATTTATCTTTTAAAACGAATAGACTTTAACATGATAGCAGATAAAAACAATCCTTTTAAACATTTCCTTCCATGCTGTAAAGGAAGAGATATAAAGTTATTAAGTAATTGTGTTATAAAATTAAATCCACAAGTAAATAACACAAGAGTCTCCTGTTTTTTTTCTTCTCAGTTCGATTGCGCATATGTAAGATATCTGTCAAAATGTGACAATACAATTGTATTTACCAAAGTTATTTATACATAATTGATATTTTCTTAATCAGAGTTTTCAATTAAAATATCTGGCAAAAAAATATCAATTTTGTTGCCAATTTAATAGATATCTCATATGAGGCATCTCATTAAAGAAATAAACGTATTTTTCTATTCGCATATTTTTATGTTTTTTTTCCTGTTTTACAGGGAAAAAAATAGAACTTTTCCTGTCAAGAGAATTTCGTTACTTTCTTTTCTATCGCATTCGTCTGTCCTACTTAGCGCATGATTCTTCCAAGAAGCAATACAATAGCAAAATTACGTTCAGAATTAATTTTTATAGAGAGTTTAGATCGCATCAGGTAACTATAATCAGCACATTTTCCTTTCTATTTTTATACATCTATTACATGAGGCTTTTCTTTAACTTATATGATTCTTCTTTCATTATCGTATACATCACTGGCCTTTAATTAAAAATCGAAGCCGATATAATTTTACCGAGTTCAAATTTTTAATATAATCAAAACGAAAACATTTAATACTCTTCTTGCAAAACCGTTTCTTTGTTTCTTTATCTAAACAAGAATGATACCGACTCGCTTTATCTAAACAAAAATAATGCCGAGTTAATATAACGGATCAATTTGATGGTTTACAATGATAGATTGAATCATTATATTATTCTCAAATTCTATGTACATTATTCCTATTCGATATTTCGTATAGACATAATCTTTATTAATTAATAAAATTATATTATAAAGACGAGATTTTGATATTAATCTCGTCTTAGAAGCAATAAAATGAAGTATATAAAGAAGGTAACTGCGGAGATTTTTTCTCATTCTACATTAATGAAAACATATTGCGTTATCGTAAAGTAAATATAAACAAATTAAGCAACGCAAAAAGGATATACATAAAAACTGTTTTCACATTTATCTTATTTATATATTAATTATTGAAAGCGTGTATATCTCGCTTAATCTCCATTTGCACACATCGATAACGCAATATTACAACGATATTCTCTTTGTTTTAAAACAATTAATAATTATCTAATATATTACAATCAGGCATCTCCATGTTGGGCCGCAAATTTAGATACACAAGCCTTAAGATTATTAGATGAATAATTATAACATTATTATAACGTTAAATAAAAGAAACATATTAATAAAAATGTATAATTATATTAATAAATCAGAAATTTAATTCAATTTTTAATATTCGCTCTTTAATATAAACTCTCTACTTCCTTGTTTTTTTCTTGAATTCTATCACATATCTTTTATTATCTACACATATAACTGCATTGTTATTTCAAATTACTTAGACACGTGCGCAAACATAATTACATATGTTCATCAACGATATTATCATATGAATTTTTTTGGTGTGCACATATGTTTCTATAAATACGATTAATTGTTAAATTAATCAAATTTACGATATATATATATATATATATATATATATATATATATATAAAATTCAGTTATATGGTAGACATGTTACATAAAATATAGTAAATACAAATCGAATTTTTATGAGAGTTGATTTTATTTAACAAAAAGGAAAATGAGGAAATAAAATATTGTACACATATTTTTAGGAATTGCAACGATGTTAATACGATTCTGTTCTATTCTGTATGTGTATTCGTTAATATATTTCCAAAATGCTTATTTGCATAAATCCTAAAGTTTTTCTTATATAGTTTAAAATCACGAATCTTGATTATTGCATAAATAACTGGGAAAAGATACTGAAATAGCCTTTTGAAATCTCCTAGAATTTTTCAAACATTATTTTATATAATATGTACATATTGTGTTGTGAATAATAATAACGAAGATATTTTGAATAAGAGGATAAAATTTAACAATCCGATTAATGATGCAGAAATAAGGGGAACATAATTTCTCGAATAGAAATAAAATGTGCAATGTTTCACGTTTGAACTTAATTAAATAAAAAAAACGCAATTTCTAATCAAATAAATGGAAATAGATAAAAAGTGACAAAAATAAAAAATTAAACTTATATTAATTTGGAAGATTTTGAATACAGGCTTCTGCAGTTTATGAATCGTCATAGTATATTCTATTTTAATAAATAATATTGATTCGGTCAGAATATATAATCATGCAATAAATCTACTCACAATATCCGCTATTTGATAATTTTACGTATGCATATGTTTATTAAGATTAGCTCAGTACAGTATTAACTTCATTGGAGCATCATGCGCAAGATAGTCGCAATGCAGACACATCCATTTTTCAGAGAGGATAGGTCGATCCCTCTCATTAATTTCTCAGGCATCCTGCATTAAGGCAATTCAGTGTATCCCGTTTAATTGTTTCTATTTCTTCGTAAACTGCAACTAATTACACAGCATAAAGTACAGGATTGTGAATAGCTATTCGAAAAAACACTCGTTTAAAGTGTACACATGTCGAATATAGATAAAGAGATAAGCAAAACATCCAGGAAGATTAGAATACATCAAAGAAACGGCAATTAAAAGTTAAACACGCGTTCCTTGCATACACAATTTGTCCTAATTTCTTTAATTTTTAGTTTCCTCGATATCTCGCGCACAGAAAATAAGATGACCAAGCTCTGAATTTCATACTATCATAATACAGATTCACACACTAAATATTTTAACTCTTTTTTTTTTTTACGGATCTCTACACGATGCGTGTATATATAATTTTTGCACATTTTTTTTATAAAATGTTACACGCTTTGCAGAACCACCTCATCTTGCTGATACACGCTCACACGGGATAATATAGGCGAAAGATAATTTGAATTGACAAAATTAATGACAGGACAGAAAATTATGTATGCGACAATGAGCATGCAAGAAAAAGGGCAAAAAGAGATTATAAAGCAATACAAATTTAAGAAAAAACAAATAATACTTATGTAATATACAAATATTTTCGAAATCTACTCTGTAAAAATCTTACAAATGCATCACATTGCATACTCTGATATAATGTTACCGATGTCTTCGGGTGTTGCAAAAAAAAAAAAATAAAAGATATATTTTTATTAAAAATATTAAGTATGCTATTTGGAAAATTTAAAGAAAAATTTAAAGATTTTTTTCTATTACCGCGATTGAGTCACAATAAAACAATTTACGTTATGCTTCTTAAACATGTATTAGATATATATCCCAAGTATAGCTTTAAGAGAAAACAGATTTTTTGAAAAATATTATACTACAATTATTTTTTTTTTTAATGCCTTAAAATGGAGTGATCAATTTTAAAAGAAACTTTATTCCACAACTATGTCGAATTACGATGTACAATTATATAATTCACAATAATCCGAAAAACAATCTTCGACGTATTTAATTAAATATTAATAAAACATTTAATACCAGTTATAAGCGCCAAAAGCTAAATCATTCCGAGAACCATTAATTTATAAAGTTGCCGTGTAAGATAATAATTTATGACAATTAATCTCTCTCCACTTTATGACATCATCTTCTTATGCCTTGTATAATTGCCAAGGGATGGTCCGCGCGGTAGTGCCAATTTACTAAATCAAATTTAATTTGACTAAACATCTGTTTAATTAAGATAGTTTAGTATATAAAATTTTGTCAATATATATTTTTATCTACTTTCTTTCCTTTGCTTATTTGACATATACAAAGTGTTGCAATGAATAAATTTTATTTAAAACGAATTGAAAAATAATAGAAGTTTATATAAGCTACAAATAATAATTGTAGACTATAAATAATTTTTTTATATATTATACCAATGATTTATTGATTGTAAAGCATACAGAGGAGTCTCTCTCTATTATAACGAGGTTTAAATCTATCTAGTCATTTGAAAAATATGCAGTAACATTGTTCTGCATTGTTATACCATTGGTGACAGTTCATTTATTCATCTCTACAATAGTTTTGTGTGTATTATTTTCCACTATTAGTGCGCCGGAAAAGTTATCTCAAGATTAGTTTTTAACAATTTAAAAGCATTAATATATTACGGACCAACCCAGGCGTTCGTGTATTTTTATTTGAAAAAGAGAACGCATATCGTGTTTTAAAGTACATAGCACATTAGCAGTCGATTGTTCGATAGAATTTATACTGCGTATATAAATTAATAAAGTTTTTAGCATTTTATATGTATTGTAACAGCAAATATGTATAATGTACACAATGTAATTTTGAAAAATTTCATTGTACATATTCGTCTAGATTTGCTAGATCACAATACAGTATATTCTCGTATTTATCCATATCCTTTGATACTTTGATAACTGAATAGTGAACGTGTTAATGTCGCTGTGTTCTTAAGATCTTTCTTTTTATAGCACGTTTATTCGTCAACATCTGCTCTCCAGCGGGAATAAGAGATAACGCCATAGTAGAATGTCAGTGTGGAAGAACATGGCAAGATTCGTTCGAAGAAGAATAGTACCTGCGAACGAACTTTATATATTCCGAGAATGACTGCAATAAGTGAGTTATGTACATTATTATTCCACAGATATGCCACAGTGGCCAGCGCAAATCAGCTCTTGCCCTTATTCCATGTCACATAACAGCAAAGATGGCGAGATTAAAGTTCGGGAAAATAGTAATAATAGCAGGGCACAAGAGGATGAGTAAGAAGAGAAGGAGGAGGAAAAGGAGAAAGAAGGGAGGAGAGGGCGTTTCGAATAATTATTAATATATATTATAATAATAACAATAATGATGAGGTGTTCTAAACAGTGCTAGGACTAGTGCTAGAGGGTCCTGTGTGAGGAATCAGGATGGGTGGATACACGGGCTAAGGAGGGGTTAGTGTGGGGGTGGTGGCTCCGTAGACTGATTTCTTCCATCTACAGCTCTAACCGGCTTCCTACGCGAAGAAGCTACTCCGCCTCTGACATAAGCGGGCGCCGGAGCTGCTATCGGTTCCCTGATAGTTCCAGTACCAGTATTCCTAATTGGTGGCGGCAGTGGTTGCTGCAGTACCTACATTACACGAAATTCTATAAGAACTCGACGTTACTATTGCATTGTGATTTTCTATTATGTATTAGTTATTTTGTTTTGACATACTACATCTGGAACTAGATATAACATGCCACTGAAGTAAGAGGAAAGTTCCACGGCCACCATTATGCATACTGAGAGCTAAATTTAGATATGATAACTGAGAGATGAAGTTGTATGGGAAACATAAATATAGCTACATCGAGTTCCAAATATATCATATATATTACTTTCATCTTTCATACATTTTTTAATAAATTAAAACAGTAAATATTTTAAACTGTACATATATATTAAATGCCAGAAAAATGGATGCTTACCAATGGCTGAGGTAACACACTATGCATCAATGTTTGAACTATAGGTGGATTTTGCGTTGCAATGCTATTAGGATTTGGAGGTAAGCCCTGATTTTGCAGACCTGAGCCCATGCTACCAGTTGTTGTAGCAGCAGCAGCAGCCTGCAGAATATGTGATTCTTTTTGCATAGATGTCATGTGTTTACTTGTAGCTTGTTCCCTCTTTGCTTCCTGAACTAAACTCAATTTCTTTGTGGGAACGATGGAAGTGTTGGCGTTTGGTGTTTCAGGGCTGGTCGTGGCAGTAGTCGCATTTGACGCTGGCGTTTGAACGATACATTGCTGTTGCATCAATTCTGACAATGTTTGGGAAAGCGTTGCGACGATAAGTTCGCGTGCAAAAAGACTCCTATTTGCACTCTCGCGTTCAATACTTTGCAGTTGTGAATCAGACAGCGTAGTCGTAATGCATCTACACAAATATGGAAAAGCAAAATCACGTTTTTAAAATATAACAATAACTATGTGTTAGTTATTTATATTTACAGCGTTTCTTTAAACATATATATTTATTTCTTCTACTATTTATATCAGTAGATATTTAATTTTACATATACATATATACATGATGAATATATAATCATAATGTGTTTTTATATAATGAAATGCACATCAGAGCAATATTATCAATAGATTTTTATAATTTTAAAAATTGATAGAAAGAAGTAAGTAATATTTTAAATCATTATAATGTCTTGTATATTAAATTTTTTTCACTTTTTTATTACAATAAAAACTAGACTAAACACTATTTTTGTATATCCATTTTAAATATTCAATCTTAAAAATATTAAAATATCTTGATAATTATATATATTTAATATCTTGATATTAAAATATCTTGATAACTTTCAAATTAATATTTTGTAAAAATAAAATGCACAAATTAAGTATTTGTTTACATATTAGTACATATATTAAGTACCATATTTATTAATATTAGTAAGAATAGTGAGACATTATATTTTATTATAATCTGTGTGTGTGTGTGCGCGCGCGCGCGCGTATATGTAGAAAGAGAAATGTAAAACATACCTGGGTAACAGGAACATAACGTTCTGTGAGTTAATAGAAGGTATACCAGGTGGATTGGTTACATTAGTTGCATTATTGTTACTACTGGCATTATTTGATGCTCCCATAGCAGTAGAATGACCACCGCTCCCACCACTAGCACCGCCGCTGCCACCGCTCACAGAACCGATCACTTGTGTCTGTCTCCTAGGTAATCGCTCGAGTTGTTGTCTAGCAGCCTAGAAAAAAGTAATATTTTATTTAATCTATATTGTCTAATTTGTAAAAAGTTATTAACTCTTTCACTATGAAGAACATTGGAAAACATAAAAGTGATTTTCATATAGTTGCTTCTTTCTTTTTACATAAAAAAGATTTCTTACAATATGAATAAGTTTTTTGTACATCTATTTTAAATATTCAATTTTAAAAATATTAAAATAATCTATATATCTTTCATAACTATATATATATATATATATATATATATATATATATATATATATATATGTTTTTGATATTAAAATATCTAAGATTCAAATTAATATTTTGTGAAAATAAAATGCAAATTTTTATTATTATAGATAATTCAAATATAAATAAAAATTAATAAAAAAGAATTATTTGTAGAATATAACATTTAATATATCTAAATATTTATTAACAACATAAAATAACGCACATTAATCATCAATATCCTATCATATTGACATAAGAGATTGCTAAAAATTATTAAATTTATTCAAAATTATTAAATTTAATCAATGTATAAATTATTAAATTAACTCACTATATATATATATTTCATTTATCATTCTCAAATTATTTTGCAATTTTATTTAAAATCAAAAATTAATATAACTTGTATTTCTTCATTTATTGATATTTCTCATTGTAGTTTCTCATTTTTTTAATCTTTATTTTTTTATCCCATTTTTTATCTTTATTTTTTTTATCTTTATTTGTCCTTCTATAACATTTTGCTTATTTATAAATATCTACTTTCATATTTCTGAAAACAGTAGTCAATGAAAATAACGCTGTATTAAAACATGAAAAAATTTCAACAGAATATATACAAGAGAATAACCTCTGTATATTTCGAATACGATTGCGAGAGCAATTTTCAAAATTACTTTTTATCGCGGTTGATTTAGTACTTCATAATTTCTATTGTTTTCCGTTTACGTTTAACGTGTTTTCGCTTTGTGATAAGCATTTGTAACTATTACACTGTCATAGTTCTGAGTCATAATATATTTTAGTATCTGAACAGGATACATTCTATTATGAATTAATACTCAATTATTTAATTCAAAAACGCTTAACTTTAGAAAACATAATGCTGATTTTATCTGTTTTAATTAAAATTATAAAAAATGGCATATTAATTCTTGTTGGGATGAAAATAAATTTGTTTTTATACCCGGACTTGTTGTCGTTCTAATTGCAATTGCATTTGTAATTGCTGTAGTTGCGAAGGTGCTGATGAGCTTTGTCCACTTCCGCCTCCGCTTCTACGTACTCCCGATAATTGAGACAGCAATTCCGCAATTGGATCTATACCTTCCCGATTACTCGGGCTCAATCCTCCGGATGAACTGAAATGCATGTTGGACCTGCAGGTCCAATGATAGTCTAATGAACATTATCTAAGATGAAGTGATGATAAAATGATATAGTAAAAACTATTTGCTGGCAATTATATAACAGTTTAAATTCTCATTGAAGAAAAAATTATTATAATATTAAAAATTATTATAATATTAAAAATTATTAAAATTTATCATATTTGCATCTTTAAACAATATATATACAATATTTAAAGAATTCAGATATAATTTTGTATAAAAATTCGTAAAGAATATCTAATAATTATTATAAAATTTAAATTGCAAGAAAGTTGACAAATAATAATCATAATAATCACATTCTACAATGATAAACAGTAGTCAGAATAAGTTTATCTTAACTTATAATATTATACTATATAATACTCTTTTGATAAAAATATTCGATAAATATAATATAATGAACATATCAACAAATGAATTAATTATTAAAAAAAAAGGACGAGTGTTATTACATACCGACGCGCACGTGGGGCTCCAACAGCTCTAGATGGATGAGGTATCCGTCTAACTCCATGCCTGCTTGCAGATGGTTCATCTAGGAAAGAGATCAGGTCCCTTGGTCCGCTACGATGCTCTAGTGTCAAGTGGCCAGCAAAATCATCAGTTACATGATTAGGATCTCCACCTGGCACAGCTGCACATACTGGACAAACCTATAATAAAAATACAATATTTTAATATAAAATAAGTTATTGTATTTGTTTATATGAACATTATATAATATTATAATATCCATATAATATAAATATATTATTTTTATTTAAAAATATGAAAACATGTATACATACTTTAAATAAAGATATATACATACAACTTCAAACGAAGTATCAGGATGTTCAGCAGCAACATGCTCTTGCAAGGTAGCTTCAGTTAAACCCATTTTTGCACAATAAGGACAAGTTAAAGATTGAGGCTGCTCTACACTTACTCCTTCGCCACCATAGTATAATTCTATTCAAAAATCATTTAAAAATGAATTAAGAAATATTTAATATAATTGCAATTCCTCTTTTTTCTATAAATTATTTGAAAAATTTGAGGGAGCAAAAATACATGTTTTTCTTTGTGAAATTTGATAAAAAATAAAATTTATAAATTTCGATATTATTGAATTTAGTAAAAATAATTAAATAAATAAAATTTTTTTATATTAAAAACTTTATTTATCAAAATATGTCAATTTCTCATTATTTATAATTAACTGTATCAATTAACATTTAATAAATTGAAATAATGTTTCTTTGCTAGTGTATGTGTATATAGTTAAAAAATGTAATACTTGTAAAATGTTTATTATCAATAAATTAAATATTATATTTTAGATTTGATAAGAGGGCCTTACCATAGTCAGCTCTAGTAAGTATGCACTGCATAGGATGATCTGTGAGGTGGCGTGTGGTACTGGCACCTCCCTCATAACAGCTGGCACATAGATCATAATCGTAGCATACAAGGCACTTGTATCTACGACCCCGAAAATTTCCCTTCAAGCAGGAATCACAGCTTACCCCTAAAATATTATTATTAAATAAATACATGTAAAAATACTGCATATAATATATTATATATCACATATGTTCAGATAAAGTTCCATTAGTTTTTAAATATTACTTTAATTATTCCTTTAATTTGTTATTACACACATCCAATTTCTTTTTTATTATCTATTTTATAAATTTATTATTATAAAAATTTTTATTATTATTTATTATTTAGTATATTTTATATAAAAAGTTTATTATTATTTTCCATGATAAGTAATAATAAATCAAAAATATAGGAGATAAAATTTAATAAAGTAAAGAAATAGTAGACATATAAAGAAATTTGTTAACTTAATATTTCACATTACTTAATGAAAGATTTTAGTACAAATAACCAAACTTTTTTTTTTAAATCTGTGTTAAAAAATATAGAATATTAGAATTTCTCTAATATTAAATATTATAAAACCTAATGTATTACAATGTAATATTCAGAAATTGTCATACTGTTTTATTAATATATAATATATTTATTAATACTGCAGCATTGAACACAGTGTGTGTATAATAAATAATAATAATTTTTAATTGTTTATGAAAAAAGGCAGAATATATATAACAATACATGTAAATAAAAAAGGAAAAGACCTAATTAAGAAAAAATTATAATATTTGTGCATATTAATCAATAAAATTATTTATACATACAATAACATCTTGACACACAAGAAAACATTTTGTGAATATTTTTATAACTTTTAGATTTGTTAAAAAAAAATATATATATATATATATATATATATATATATTATAATTAAAAAAAAAATTATATTCAAGTTTGCACTAATCATATGAGGAACTTGAGAGCTCTTTTAACTTGTCGATAAAGAATTAAAAGTCAGATGACTATAAAACTAAAAATAGCAATATGTAGCAAGCGAGTCATAGTCTTGCAACAATGGAAAACAAGATTTGAGATATTATATATATATGCCATGCTTGATTATAACAAATGTACATATGAGAATAACTAATTTATATTTTACGCAATGGTACAATAATTGTCACATATCTATTCACAGTAGCGACTGAAATCTATGTATATATGGTAATTTATTAAAAAATGCTGGATAAAACTAATGATGTATGATAAATGAGAATTCCCAAGTTCCTAGTTCAATTTGATTTATCATCTTTATATTAGACATTATAATTATATAACAAATATAAGATATATATATTATACCTTGCAAGATACGAGTCCTTACATTCTTTACAGTTTAAATTACGTGGATTATCTTTTCTCATATTACAAATATATATATATTTATAATACGAGAACATAGTTTCACTTATATTATAATCTCAAAGGCCAGAAACTTAAGAGCAATACGACATGTACAGGAGCATTATTTTTATGACACATTAATCAGCAATGTTACGATCTCCAGAAAGTGGCAGACAAGGACTTCTCACAATGACATGATTCGCTACATGAAACTTTTATCAATCACTTGTCTAAGTAGTCTCATACAAGGAAACTGTGAAAACATTGGAAAAAGCTTGCAATATGTTCTGCAAGGGAAAGACTTCTCATCACCATCATCATCATGACAAGGGCTGGCTGTGAGAGAGGACTCGGCCGAGGGGATAGGACGGTCTGACAGCCGATCAACGATCGAACGACAGGCCCGAACAGGTGGACATCGAACGTTGTCGCGAATTTTGCGAGATCATCCGGGAAAACGTCGCAAATTCGCAGAAATTGGCGTGAATTTTCATTCGCGTGCTGCCATCTGGCCTCTGACATTAGGTCCGCTCGGCTACTCGGGAGCTCGCGGGACGTGTCCTATGCGTTAAGAAAACGTCCCCGCGGCTCGACCGGGCACCGTCACCGGGCAGAGTCCGCGCGGACTCCCGGGGGAGCGTCCTCGGGACGCCCGTTCACGCCCCCGACGTAGCCACGGCCGACGATATCCCGCGGGTCGTCCCGCGGGTCGAGTCGGAGTGCAGCGCACGTACGTACGTACCTTCATGTCGACTCATTTTCCGTTTAAAATCTCATATACGCCAAACTCCGCGAGCCCCTCGCGATCGTTCGCTCCGCGAGACGCGACTGCCCTGATCGTCGCTCCGCGTAACACTCGACGTCGTTCGACTACGGCAGACACGGAGAAAACATCAATCGTCAAACAAAAAATTTCTCGTTAGAATATCCAGCGTAAAACCTAACCCAACTAGGGCTGACGAATGTGACGTCACGTCAGACCGACCTACCTACCTGTCACTTGCTCTCGACGCGGGTCGCGCGCCGCCTACTGCGCCGATCGCCGCGACTCGCCATTTTAGCGGGAAATACAAAATACATGAAAAAAAAAATCAAACATTTAAATATGAAATATTTTAATATAATTAAATATAGTTAAGTTAATAAAATACGATAGCGGATTAATTTGAAATATGTGTCACCTCGTCTTGTTTTACTTTTATCGGTGAAAAACAATTATATTTTTATATAAAACTGCGATTTTAGTTTCTGAAAAGAAAATTTGTAAGGCTCTATTGATATGTTCGAAAAGAATTTGATGATTGTCTTTTTGAAATAAAATAAAATTGCAATCAATCATGTACATACATATATACGAGATTGAAAAATAATCATGAAGTTTTTAGATTCTTACATAAATCGATTTGTGATATTATCAATTATAAAATATTTATAAATTTGAAAAATTAATAAAATTAATTTACAATTATATTTTGACAATACAAAATCATATATATATTATATTTCAATTGTAGAAATATTTAATTCGATTTTTATTTTTGATTTTTCTCTTCTCGAGAGAGATCTGCTCTTGCAAAAAAAAATATAAAATTTGAAGGGCGATCTATGGAAACGTATAGTTCATGATAAGATCTGGCAATCTAGCACTCCTTTAACGAAACTTTCCGACAGCTGCTCCCGCGCGCATTCGTATCATTCCGTCATCAATCGCGGAATCTCGGGATTGGATCTCGCAAAATCGTATCATTTATTGAACAATGGCCACGGTACTTGGACGTGTAATTGTGTATGGGGGTAAGGGTGCCCTCGGCTCGGCTTGCGTATCGCAATTTAAAACCCAAAATTGGGTGAGTGGTGAAATTCATGAATGTCATTACTCTCTCGTATTGATCTTGGATTAATCGCATCGTTATCTTATCGGCAGTTTTATCACCACATATTGCATTCGTAAATTTCATGTTACGCTTCGATATTCTATTAACAATATTTTTTACAAAAATGAAAATGTACATTATTAAATATAATCAATATCAAATAAAAGTTTAATATTTATTTTTTACAAAAATGAAAATGTACATTATTAAATATAATCAATGAAATAAAAATTTAATATTTATTATTCAATTTATTGATATAATTGCAGTGATATGTATGATGGATAAATGCACATTTTCACAGCTATTTTAATCTTGTCATTTATGCTTTAGCATAAAATCTATGATTTATCTAATGCATATTCATTACAGATAAGCAATCTAGAAGGAGCAGTTGTGAAAGGTCTCTCTTGACTATTATTACATATAATGACCTTGATACACAGTTTTTATCCTACATCCTTCATATTATCTCCTATATGTATATGTTTCTAAGAAAGGATAGAAATAGATATAAATATGAATATAACGTTTGATTATTGTCTTGAATTTATTAAACAAAAAAAAAAAAAAGAAAAATAATTTTCATAATGTGATATTTATAAGTCAAAATGTTGAACAGCATAGTATTGCCATATAATTTTAATATAATGAACTTTTCTTGTCAATTTTCTTGGTTTGATTAAGTTGTGACAATATTAGATATTTTGTAATAATTCAAAGTTATATGTAATATATAGCTAATCCTTTGTTAATTTAATACACATATATTACATGTCTGAAACCAATTTTATTATTATATTCAAATGTTATATTCATATTTATATCTATTTCTATCCTTTCTTAGAAACATATACATATAGGAGATAATATGAAGGATGTAGGATAAAAACTGTGTATCAATGTCATTATATGTAATAATAGTCAAGAGAGACCTTTCACAACTGCTCCTTCTAGATTGCTTATCTGTAATGAATATGCATTAAATAAATCATAGATTTTATGCTAAAGCATAATTTAATATTTATTACTATTATTTTATTATTTTATTTATAAAAATGTTGCTCCTTCCATAGAGATTGATTACCTGGAGGTAACAAATATACATTTAAATAAATCACAAAAACTGATACATCATTTAAATCACACACATTTTTTTTAAATAAACCACATGTTATAAGCCAGATATTTATTACATTATAATGTTAATACATTTATAACTAATTATATTATTTATAAAAATATCAATTGTATATCATTGTTTATAAAGTTATATGTTAAATATTAATATAAAATTTTTGTATAGAAACAATATCATGTTTAAATGTGTATTTTATTACATCTTGAATTATAATAATTAATTTTTCTCCTATGAATCAGATTTATAATTAATAAAATTTTTTATACATTACATGTTATATAATTACATTATTGTAAAAAAATATAATATTTTATAACATGTGCTGTTATAATATTTCTTAAAATTAATTTTTAATATAGTGTGTATTGTATTATAATTTTAGTGGGTTGGCTGCATTGATACAAATCCAAATGAACAAGCTGATTTAAGTGTAATTGTAAATCCTGACAATGATTGGCTGCAGCAGGTAAGTTTTCATTATTTTCAATCTTTTTTTATTATAGTATTAAAGTACATTACTAAACGTTATTTTGTTATTATCTTAGGAAACGAAAATTCTGGCCCAAATTGAAAATACTCTGAAAGATGAAAAAGTTGATGGTATTATTTGTGTAGCTGGAGGATGGGCTGGTGGCAATGCAGCGCATAAAGATTTTGTAAAGAATAGTGATTTAATGTGGAAACAAAGTGTTTGGAGTTCCATTATAGCTGCTAGCATTGCATCTCGATATTTGAAGGAAGGAGGATTTCTTTCATTAACTGGTGCAAAGGCAGCATTGGAAGAAACACCAGGTCTTTTCTTGAATGAATTAATATATCATATATATATTTTTTTATACTTACTAAAAATCAATTTTATTCAATCAGGTATGATTGGCTATGGTATGGCAAAAGCAGCAGTTCATCAATTGACAAAATCTCTAGCGGCTAAAAATAGTGGTCTTCCTTCCAATAGTTTGGTAGCTTGTATACTACCTATTACTTTGGATACACCAATGAATAGAAAATGGATGCCAAAAGCTGATACAAGTACATGGACTCCACTTGATTTCGTGTCAAAGTAAGATAACATTTTCTCATCACAAATGTCTTGTATAATTTGAGATTTATAAATTTATCTTTGTCTATATAGTTTGTTTTGGAAATGGTCTCAGAATCAAGATCGACCTACTAATGGTTCTCTCCTACAACTCATTACTAAGGACAATAAGACAGAACTGATTGCAGCTTAAAAATATGGAACAGATAAAATTCGTGGGAACAAAAATCTCAAAGCATTTATGACAATATATATATATATATATTTCATTTTTATTGTTGCATAAAGAAGGAATATGTTCAGAGGCAAATCCTTCACACACACAATCTTTATTTTTATATCAAGAACAAATATATGATTTCAGCATAATATATTTTTGTATATTAATGTATAGATAATTGATGTATAGATTGTTTAATTATTTTAAATAATTTTGTACATTAACATATACATCTCTATTATTAATGTAATATGTATACTATATTGGATATTATAAAAGAATGGTTAATGCATTATATATTGTCTGTTTCATGTAAATTTACTATCCTATATACAAATATAATAGAGTATATGTAAGTGTAAACTTATGGAATTAAATAGAAATATTACATATAATAAATAATTATCTTGATAGCAACATAATTTATAAATATAAAATAATAGTACTATTATTATTACTTATGTTATATATGATATTCATTTATCTAGAATATGAAAATATATATTTAATTCAAGTTAATTATAATTAACTCAAATTTATTAAATTACAAATAGATAAGGAAATGAGGAGAAATAAGAATTATTTCAATATTAAAATATTAGTCATACTATTGCAAAAAATTTTGATGTTTTAATTTTTCTTCAAAAACTATATTGATCTCTATAAAATCTAACTTTAAATGATTATTTTTTGAAAATCTTGTAAAATGTAATCATTATAAATTATATATTTTAAAAAATAATCTTTATACCATTAAAAATATATATATATATTTTTTATATATTTTTTTCTATCACAGAGAAAAGGAAAAAAACTAAGATATTTTAATTTTTAACATTTTAAATTAATGTGCATCCAATGTAATTAATACATTTGAAGAAGTTCAAATATCAGCCCGGATAGCTCAGTCGGTAGAGCATCAGACTTTTAATCTGAGGGTCCAGGGTTCGAGTCCCTGTTCGGGCGATTTTTTTTTTCTTTTTTATAGAAAATACTGCCTATCATTATATATGAATAAAGCATATTATATATATGCTTACCATTAAATCTCATATATTACACGCACAAATTACACATGGGCTATTATATATATAATACATAGTCTTCACAGATCTTTATTTGATACTTTTGTACAATGTAGAGTTTATCATTTGCGACTGCGATAATGATGTCGGAATAGTATGCGACTAGTTTTATAGATATACAAATCAATCAACATTTTATGAACATATACTAATGTCAAATAAATTAAGTTTATGTTGCTTTGGATGGTGCGAACATTTCATCAAACATTTTTTGTTCCACTGAAAAAAAAATAAAAAAGATTCATGTTTATAACATAACATATTTATATTCATAACATATTTATAATATAGCTATTTATGTTATAAACGTAAATTATGTTTATAAGATATTTATATAGTACAATGTTTGATACAAGTTATTTGGACAATTTATCTTCTAAAATCAGACATTTTTTAAATCACACTCTCTCTCTTTTTTGCCAATATAATATTGTTTCTTGAACAAAGTTCTGCATAAAATACTTTAATTTCAATTACACTTCAAATATTATTGAAAATAAAAATATTAATTCAATTAAAAAAAAAATGACTGAAAAAAAGATCTTTTATAGGCTGTGTAACATTTTAACATAATATAGTGACATTTAATGTTACTTTATTAAATATATTAAATATATATATTTATAAATATATTTTATTAAATATATATATTTAAAATAACATATATATCGTAAATCTATATTTATATAATTTTTTTTACCTAATTGAGCGAGTCTCTTTTCTTCAGCTAGTTTTGCATCGCGCATAGGTTTAAGCTTCAATTCCTCTTCTCTACGAGCATTTTCTCTTTTACTTAATCTCCGCTGATGATATGCACCATAAATGATTCCAGTAAAAAGAAGACTCCAGCGGCAAAACTATAAAATGAAATATTTGTATTAATTTATTAATTGGCTAAATAAGGATAGCAGAATTTTATGGGAAATATTAGATGTAATATTAACGAAAGTTTATTATATTTCATACAGATTTTATATAGATTAAGACATTTCAGGTTAGAAAATGAAAGAATGACATTAGATGAACTTATTTTTAATGAAACTTTAAAGTGTCATAGCCACAAGTTGTCATGATCGCAGTAAAATTATCACTGTCATCTTTTACACATATTTATCATTCCATACATTTTCATGAAACGATAGAAAAATTATGTAATAAAATCAATTTTTAGTTGAGATGGGAGGTACTGAGTTTTATTAAGATAGTGATAAGTAAAAAATATATTTTGAATACTTTGAAGTAAAATAAATTATATGAAGATGCAGAGTAATATATACGATAATGAAAAATTGTATCTTACTTTAATAAAAGGAGAAACCCGCAAAGGTCTCGGATTCAGTTCGGCGGTCGACATTTTGTTCGCGGATAAGGATCACCTGACTCTATTTGTTGTGAGTTGTGAGTCTGCTCAGATAAGACACACACACACATTTCGACTACGAGAGAGTTATTTTATTCAATATTTAATTGCGATTGCATGTCGATTAAATCGAAAAATGTAATAACAATAATTATAATAATTATAATTATTATAATTATACTCACTAAATTCTCCGAAAAATATAATGATAAAAAATAAGAGAAAATATATCCTTTTATGAAAAATAATATTTTTTAAGATTTATATGATTGTTTTTCTCTAACTTCTACACAAAAATTTATCGTATATTGTTTCTGATACAGTATCTTCTATTTGGAAAATAATTTTGTAGCTTGTGTTAAAATTTCGTTAATATCAAATATCCATTTTTCTCATCCTTCTAAAATATATTGAATATATATCTTTCTCTCTCCTTCTAAAATATATTGAAATATCACAAATTAGAGCATTTTGCAAAAATGTCTTTACCCTCGGAGGTGAGAAAATTACACGTCGTTCGCGATGTGGCTTGTAGAGGGCGCCCTCTGACAGAAAATTTTGCCGAGTATCCTATCTAGAATATACATACTACATGCACCTCTTTCGACGGGAACGAAGCTTCGCGTTCGAACTTCTCGGCAGTAAGCAAAATGGCGTCATTGTGGACGGTGATGTCATTCGCGTTTTCCCTGTTACTGATGCCCTTCCTTATGCTACTGGTGGCGATTGTATTCGCTTGTATCGGCAAGTCCCTCGGTGTACGCAGGCTATACATCAAGCTGTTGCTGGCCCTCTTCGAGGTGAGTGCGCGAGATCTAATATTCCGTTGAAAATTTCGAATTTAACCGGCACGAATTTTCGCGTCTCTGCGACGTAAAATGCGCTTTTTTGCGACATCGAGAACGCGCCTCGCGTCGTCCCGCGAGGTCGGTTTGCACAATCACGTTTCTCTCCTCTCTCGCCGGAAGAGCGTTTCCTGTATCGAAACTTTAGGACACGTGTATTGAATGCAAGTCCCTAATAATCTCCCGCGTCAATGCGTAAATCGTCTTTTTTTCGACATACTTGAATACAATTAATAATACTCGCAAAATACTATAACTTTTTTTTATGGGAAATAATTGTTTTACGAAAACTAAATTGTTTAATTGTGTAAATTATTATTTCTTATATCTGTAATTTGGTGGTGAAATTAATTTCCCACGCAGTTTAATTTTATAGACGAAACATATTGACTTCTGTTAATTGCAGTTAATTAGCGCGTCCCTTTTATACTTATTTATCTTATTGCAACTTCAAAATATATGAGCTATGAAAAAAACCTCATTCTTGAAAATTATTGTTTAACGTTACGTGAGCTCGATTTATTTTTAGGTAGAATAAATCAATGTGTAAGAGAAGTTTCTTCTATCATATTAATTAATATCTAATTATTACATATACATGGGTATTAATAATAATAATAATAATGCAACAACTGGGCATTTTATCAACAAAGTAATTATAATAATGTAATAATTCGGGGTTTTACCAACAAAGCAATTACAATATTAGAAAGCAGATAATAAAAAATGCATTTTAAAGATAAGATTATACGTAAGATAAAAAATATTTTCCTGCTTTTATTTGAAATGCATTTTTTATATTATGTATAAAATGCATTTTTATATTGTGTATAAAAGACATTTTATAATGAATTTGATAGTGAAAAGTTATACATTAAATTTTAATTAACACAGAATAATTAAAGTAGAATTCATTCTTAATAAACAAAAATTTAGATAAACAACACATATATATGTATGTATAAAAGATTGTCTTCACGTTTTTATTCTAAATCTTATTCTGTATTATAGTTAATTTGAAAGATTTTCTTGCTTTGAGCACGTAATAATTAAGGTATGCGAATAAAATAGTTATTAACAAAAAATATTTTAAGAGTGAACTTTGTTGAAATTATTTTCATTAATGAGACCTGTTAACTTACCCGAATGCGAATTGTTACATGACATATAAACGATAAAAATTTTCTGAAAATAAATATTTAATTTTAAAAATTATATATAAGCTCAGTCTCATTAAAATTTATAATATTTCAAAACACATTAAAAATGTCGTGAAAAGAAGCAATTTGTCATAATATTGAATGTAGGAAATACTACAAGGGTTATTTTAAAATATTGAATATATTGAATATATTTTCTTAACTTTTGAACGAGCGATCTTGACACAAGTATATGTATACATTATTTTTTAAAAAGTATATTGAGTTATACTATCTTGGATGATATTTAAGTATAAAAAAATATGCGCACTTTTTTTAATTATATACAATACAAATTGTATAATATTTATACAAACTAAATTAATAAGAAATTCTTTTCATAGTTAGCTTTAAAAAAAATTTACGCACAGAAATTTATGCGATATTAGTTTTTTTTTCCTTTGCTAAACTAATAAACTTAAAAGTATTAAAGATAAGTAAAAAATGAAATTTTTAGTTTTCGTTTTTTAATGAAAAATAATTTAAAGGTTTTTAAACTAAAGATTTTTGTCAGTTATATAAAACAAATTTTAAAAAAAATTGTATATATTATTCTTTATTTAATCTTAAATCTGTTTTTCAACGGTTTTAATTTTTTACTCATTTTACTACTAACAATTACTAATAATTATACATTAAAAAATATTAAATTCTAAAAAAATCTAATGTTTAATTAAATGTTTAATAAATTAATGTTTATTAAACATTTATGTATTTATCCTTAAAATTTCAAAATTTACTTATTTAATGAAAAAGCATAGAAACATTAGATATATCAAATTCTCTGCATTTTTAAATTAAAATTAGGGTAGCCTTTTATTCTTTATTAAGCAGGAGAGTTAGATATTTATAGATTGTAAACAGATTGCTTATTTTGTAGGAATCCGTTACTCGTACATGTATATTTGTATTTTCAGTTATCTCTAATGTAATTTTCGTGCCAATATTGAAAGTATTATAAGATGTTTACATATCACACATGTAGGGGTATCCGATTCGTGCATTTACACATATATTGATTCATCATTTCCGTTTGCCTTTATATTCTACACATATTACTTCTCAATAATCTAATTAATTTAATGACTGATTATTTTTCCCATGATGCGTATTATTTAAAATTTTCTTTATTATTAATTACAATAATAATTTTTTTAAATTTATTTCTATTTTTAATATATAAATATAGTTAGACAACTGATAAAATTACGACTAATGACTATTTTATATGCTATTTTGTGACTATTTTATGTGTATTCTTTTCATAAATGCGTCTTTTTTATTTTTATACGTCTTTTATATTTACTACTTAAAAATCTCGAATGATTCTATTGTAAGTATGATTGGAATTAGAAGTTAATGTCCATGATAAAGTGCAAGAGATCGAATGATTCTGAATGGCATATTATAAATTTATAAATAAAAGTCAAAAATTTGAAAGGAAAGTTAAGCGGGTAGATTATGATCAACAAGTAGCATGATTAATAAATCAGTATGATGCGAAACATCTCAACCCAATTACATTTACGGAAATATTTTAATTATGAAATCGTACATACGCGAATCTTAATTGTTCTTAACTCTATCATACACAAAACAGCTGGTATCACAAAATAGCGCAATCAATTTATCTTTGATGAACGAATCAAACAAGTATCAATATATTCATATCATATTCATCTCATATCATATATTAATGTAACTTGTAAACACTTAATGACCTTTTACCTTTAACGAGAATACGTAGCTATGCAATATGTGTATTTCCGGCATGACTTTGTGGCTTTGTGCTTCGATAGCAATCTTTCAGCATTCGATGTAAACATACAGATCTTTATACAGTGCATCTTGAAATAGTTAAGTCTAAAATCAGAAATAAGTTCGTAAATGAAATTTGCCAAATTAATTACGAAAATCACACAGAAATAACCTGTTGACATTAAATAAATCGAACGCAGATTGCCAAAGGAAACTGAAGGGATGGGAAAACCTGCAAACTTTACTGCTTGAATATAATTTGTATTTTAGATGCTTAAGCCCTCCGTTTTTTTATTCATATTAAATTATTCGTATCTTCAGTCATATTATTTATAATATTAGGAGCGAAAAATATAATGTGAATTTTTTTACATCGAAATAAATTACTTTTTTCATGTATAACAATTCGCATTTAATAGTATGGATTTATAAAATGTATATATCGGCAACTGCTCTTTTAGCATTCTATATTAAATAAATGCAAATCGATTTATATTTGTCTCATATTTCTAGCGAAACTGAATAATTATGACAATTTATTAAAATTTATATCTATTTATTCATGAAAATAAGTTTCAAGTATATTTTATTAATCTATACATATATAAATGTCAAATATAGTATTATGAAAAAAAATATCTTATATATTTTTAGAAAAAAAAATTGTATAATTTTCCGTTCTTGATATCATACTTTAATATATCAGTGAAAAATCAAAAATTTTTAATTATTCTTGGGATCTTTAGAATTAAATATTTATATAATCATTTAGGGAATGTTCAATTGTATATTGAACGAACTTTCCTAATTTTTAATGTATATCTAGTGTATTGACTATATAAAGTATGTACATGTCTATGCTATAGTCTAGTAAAATCAATATAGGCTGTTCGCGATGGCTTGTAACAGTGCAATTAATCTTTACTTTTATTTATTACAAATTTATTTGTAAATTGAAAAGAAAAAAATGACAAACGAAACATATCGGCCAGTATGTTAATTAATAATTATAATCGAATCATAATTAAATACATTATAATCGAATATTATAATTTAATATATAATTCTTTTTTTTCAATATAAGAATTTTAATTATTTAATCTTAATTTATTTTTATTGTAAAATTTAATAAAAAAATATATAATATATAATTCTACAAGTACAACGAAAATTGCATGCAAGTAATGGCAGCAACATTATTAAATTATATATATATATATATATATATATATATATATATATATATGTTGTTAATATTATATAAAATTTTATACATTGATTTAAACACATAACGTAAATTATTTTCATTAAAAATCCCGATTTTTTGTGTCATTAATATAATTATTAAAAATTATAAGATTTATATTATTTTGATAAATGATATAAAATATATTAAAAAAACACTGAAAATAAAAAATAGCATTTTGACCAAGCGATAAAGTGAGAATACTACTATACATTATAATCTTATTTTTATAATCGAGGAATCTACCGAGTCATCAATTATACATATTATGTATAGCAAGATCTAATTTAAATACTCGAAACGCTGGACGTGCGCACGTACGTGCAGAAAATGCGTATTATATATCCAGCAAACATAATTCCGCGTCTCGGTTTGTTAATTCAGTACATAATTCGGTACATAACTTGATTATATTACATTTATTTTTTGTACTACATATTAGCATAATTCGTTCAATTAAATTAGTTCAAAAAAAATTCTACGGAACCAAACATGATATAAATGATAAGTTAAATGATGCTTGATAAGAGCGAAAAGTATGACTTGAGAAATCTTAATGAATAAGATGTTTTAAGAATCTGTCAGTACTTTGAACCTTAGTCCGACTTTTTGTACTGTGATGTCAGAAGCAAAGAAAGTAAGTTATACATATCAATATGAAGAATTCGTCATTGAGATTATTCTAGTTTCGATGGTCGGAAAGGTTGATTTATAAAGCATGTGTCATCTTAACGTATCGTCTACACACATATAACGAATATATCATTCTAAATATCTGAATAAAAATATAGTTAAGAACTAAAATAATATAAAATATTATAATAATAATAAATAATAAAAAAAAATTAGCGTTTTTAAATAATATTAAATATGCACTTGTGCATTGATATGAAAATGTTTACATTTAGATATCTATTTCAAACTAAAATATCTTTGAGGAGGAAATAATTTATGTGTAAATGTAAGTTTAGTAAAAAAAATATCTATATAATCTTATGTTCTTTTTGCTTCTGCAATTTCTCAATTTAATAAGATCTCTTCAAAATATTGATCAAGGAATTTAAAGAAATCTTTCTTTTAATATAACATAATAAAAATATTTATATCTTTTTGTTGAAGAATTATAATATACCCATTCTTAATTTTTTATTATATAATATTTTAAAATATAAATACGTAAATTAAATTTATAATTAGAACAATTATTTTTGGGGACCTTATTCATTTTCATTTCCTATTATCTCAATTTCATATTAAATTTTTTTCAATTATTTAAATCCAGGAAAAGAAAATGAAAAATTTATGTTATACTAAATATACAAAATAAAATCTTTAATATATTTATTTAATCATAATAAAATATATGCAAGCCAGAAAGAACGCAAAAATGGAATATAAAAATTTTATTGTTAGATATATAATATAGAATATGCGGGTTTTAAATAGTAAAGTAACTAAATGCTCAAAATGTCTTTGCAAACATTTTAATTCATCGCTACTTTAGAAATTCCTATTCGAATCTTGAATCTTAATTGATTATGTCGCAATATATGGAATTCGATTGCACGAAAGTATTGAATATTTTTACATTGAAATGAAAAAGCAGTATAGCATTTTATATCTCATATTAAAAAACTATAATTTTTAAATTATAATTTAAAGATGTAATTATATAATATAAATTAATTTATAAATTAATGAATAATATTACTATATATGATTAGACAATATCATTTCGAAATCATAAATGAAACTAATGCTACTTACTTTCTAATTATAGAGAATTATTTATTTTCTCTTTCTTTATTCGATTTTATCTTTTCGAATAACTAATGAAAAACGAAAGATGAAACCATAATAGATGTAATCCATGACTAATTCATCAAAATTGAAAAATATTAATTGCTTAGTTAGTACTTTGAGTAAGTACTTTGTGTTTTGAAAAAATAACTTTGAAAAGTAACCAAGAATTGCAAAATATTATTTTGTATCGTATGTTGCGATAATCGAAGCAACGATGTAGTTTATTTGCAATATTCTGCACACACATACACACACACAAACTTTTCGTTATCAGACTATATATTCTCACTTTCAAGGAAAATACCAGTACAATTTCCATCTTAAATCAACCACGTATAGGCATTCTCGTATCATTTTTATATGATTATTATACCTCACGACTTCTGTTTATCACACCGTGTTATCACTTTGATTTCATGATAAACGGATAAACGGAAACAGCTGACAAGTAAAATTTTATTAAAATAAATTTTTTGAGCACAATTTTAAAAAGAATAATAAAAAAATGAATTTAAATACAGAATGTGTGTGTTTGTGTGATTTTCTTAATTATTTTCACGTTTAAAGGTTTTAAAATTTATATATAAAAAGATCTATATATAATTGCAAAACTGTTTGTGATATTTTTAATAAAAATAATGGATTAGAAATTTAATATTAGATTATTTTTCTATTAGCTCGTTAAATTTATTTTTATTTTCTTGCTATTTTTTAATCCAATTATAGAGACCAATATATTTTTATAATGATTAAAAACCGATATAACATTTGATTTAACATTTTTAGAATTATTAAATACTTTAGAATTATTTAAAATGTCAGATTGTCAAATCTTATATTTTTTAGTAAGTATATAAAAATTCATAAAGATATATTTTTTTTTAATACAATGCACGGAAATCTTATGGTGGAAATTTAAAGTGTTTATTGATCTCTTATGAATAATATATGAAGCGTGATTTCGAGTTATGATTCTTAACTAACATGTAGCGTTACCGAAGATAGGGAGACTATTTTTGTCTATAGAATCTATGCACGCGGATCTACATGAGCGCCCTGTTTATAGAGTATAAAATGTAACCTAGATTCTAAACTCTTGTGTCTTTTGTATCATTGATATAATTTATATTGTCCATTCTATAAAGCATTTCGAGATATAGGAATATATTGAATAGATTGTTATCTAGATCATACGCGAAATTTATCATAGGAAATTATCAATGTATGCAAATTGTGTTACATACAAAATATAATATTATAAAATAATTTATTTGGATATGTATTGCAAGCAATTGCAATACATACATACATACATACATACACATATATAAATATAGTTTTTTTTTCTTTTTCTGCAATAAGTGGCAACATTATTGAAGTATATCAAGGCATAATTGATTCGAAACCAATTGAATAAAATAAATATATCAAAATATCTATGGAATTTGAACCATGAACGATCAGATATGACTTATATACTTATGTGTTAGGGGCAGTCCGAGCAACAATAATAGGTCCTGAGCACCTACATTGTATGCGCGGAGTTATAAGAGAGGTCGAGTATACTGACCCAAGCTGTGTGTAAAACAAAAAAAAAAGAATAAAGTACAGTACAGAAAAAGATAGAATACAATCCAAACATACTAATAGAGCCAAGTATTATGCCTATACGTATAGTAACAGAGACAACTACCATCTGAATGTATAGCATATATATTTATTATGTTAGACACGATGATGAACCAATCCTTGATTGAATGATTTCCCAACCTTCATCCTTCACGCATACAAACTTAGGAGCTAAAATGTTTATTTTCTTATCTTAATGTTTATTATCTTAATGTTTTCGATACATCCACACTAATGAATCATCAGTATTCGCCACATGGCTCATTTCGGGATACGGTTCCTTACAATGCATTACATTTTGCGAGAGTTTTGACCCTTTTGCGATGGAAACTTTAATGGTATTAAGAGAGATAAGAGAACAATATCTGATATTTACTCATCGAATGATAATAATGAGTTCAAAGTTCGCTCAATAAAGAGAATAATGATATTATTGTATATAATTATGTTCATAATTGGTCGATCATTCGAGTAATTAATCACCAAAGCATTAAAATAAACTGATATTAATAGAAATAATTTATAATTGCAAATAATCTATAATTTTAATTATTTCATCATTTTACTTTTCACATATATAAAACGGCATTAGTTGTTATCATTTTAATGCATTAATATAAATATAAAAATATTTTCTGTAATAACATTTTCAGTGTCATTCTGAAAATATTATTCTAAAACTTGCTTTTAATACGTAATTTGCAATCAATTAAGTTAAAATTATTTACTATTATTTATAACAAGAATCTTAACTCACACACATGTTTGAATGATATTATACATATGTATATACATATGTATATACATATGTATATACATATGTATATACATATGTACCTGTATCTATCGAAGAATTAATTATTTTTTAATCAAAGGTTGTATAATGATGGATTAATAAAAATTATTTTAATAAATTTATTAAAGAAAATATAAATCGATATTTTTTTTTATGACATTTTATACAATCTAAAAAATTTTAATTTTTTTTCTTAATTTTAATTTTTCTCGTTTAAATAAGCAAAAAAGTCACGAATCAAAATTATTTTAAAAATATTTTTCTCAAATTTTTTCTAGAGTTAAAAATTTATTAAAAACATAAGAGAGTTGCGATTATATAGTATATAAGTTTCATACTAAATTAAGTTGCTATTTTAAGAATGTATTCTTAATCGTCGCTTTCTTGAATGTTTGATTAAACTTTCTCCGAATCTTCTTAAGTTTATATGCTAGTAAGAACATACTCCGATTACTATAGAAATGAAGATTCTATAAAATCTTATTCATTAAATTATTTTTTCTTTCGTGTACCGATCGCCTTCAATCAATTTTTTATCTAGAAACAAAATTATAAAACACCGATATTTCCCATGAAAATAACATTTTTCTCAATATCTCTCATTTTTTTAGTTTGAAATATAATTATTTAAAAGAGTATGTGTCTAAAAATTTATTGTACGTAAAATCAAGTAATATTTTTCTAATTTTCATTAATATCTTGAATGAACTTGTAAAACAAAAATTCTTAGAGACAAATATATATGTATAACATGTAAAGTTTAATCTGTGTACATTCGCAACATTAACGACTACGGCTCATCTGAATTTCCGTTTTCGATTGCTAGTGAGAGGCTTTGTATATTTCTCTCGGGAGAAAGGCTAAACATATTGCCGCGTGATCTGGGTGCTCTCTCAACACGTTGTCCATCACGTGCCGCTAATCATCAGACACAATATTGAAGCTGCGATTCGCGCATTGAAACATGTGAAGTATCGATTAGCGTACGATTAAATAACTCATGTCATTCCTTTTACAAATTGTTTATATCAAATCGATTCAATAAGTTAAATATATATTATTATTATCAATAAAAACGCGAGAAAACACTGGATGCAAATAATTCTCTCGTAATTTGTTTTAATAAATGTTTTAATGTTGTATTATATTTTTTTAAACGATATGTGAGGCTTTTTTGGATTATGTTGTTATCTCTAAATTTTAGAGTTTTTCTTATTTATCTCTAAATTAATAAAAGATATAGATCTTAACATTTGTTAATATTAACATTAAAATTGAAAGAAAATATTTATTATTGTATGTATACATATATTGATCTATTATATAAATTAAGATGTCATATGTATGCGACACGTGGTAACAGGAAACGTTAATATGAGAAACGAATGATCAATATACAATAATCAATATCAATTAACGTAAGAGATTGCTCAAATTAAATTGACCTATATTAATGACCAATAAAATCTTTTTCTCCAAATTGAAATACAATTTTTTAAAGGAGGATATTGTATCTGTGGAAACCTGTCGTAAGATTAAGTAATATTTTTTAATTTTTACATTTGACATTTTGTAAAAAAAATAAATATTCGCATATAAAATAGAAATTTGCCGAGAGAAATATGAATTAGATATACGAAAATATAAAGTCTAATTTGTGTTCATCTGCAGCATCAGCGAATCATCATGAATTTTTATTTTCGATTGCGGAAACAATATATGGAAATTTTTCATAATAAATAAAAGCATATGTGTTTTATGCTACTAATTATAATTATAATAATTCGCAATAATTGTGTTACTAATTATAATAATTATAATAATTTTGCTGCTAATTATATTAATTAGCAATAATTTGCATATTTCTGTAATACTGATTAAGATATTCCGGAGGATTTTAAGTCTTCTAATCTAAAAATAATGTAAAAATTATTTATTAATCACATCGAGCGCGTGAAAAAACATGACTTGCTATTTACAACCACGTGCACTTTGATATTTTAAATGTAAAATTCCGATATCAAATTTTTTTGATAATAAAAATAAAACATCACACCACTTCAAAAATATCTTTCGTAATATTGATAAGAATATCTAAGTCATAATCATATGGAAATTAAAGCATTTATGATGAACAGCGTTTCTTATCTTATCTTTTTTCTTTGTCCTCTTTCTACAATTTTTATTCTTTAGAATTTTATAATTTTTGTATTTTCCAAAATGTGTGTGTGTCATGTATATGTGAAAATATTAATTTAAAAAAATTATTATTACTAACATAAAAGTTCGAGAGTTACTTTACTCTTTTTTGACTGAACTGATGCAAATCGAAATGTTAATCAGTCTACTTAAAGTAATCAAATAATTTAATTATTTAATACTTATGTATTAAAACTTTATTATTTATCATTATTGCATTACTATAGAAAAATGTTGTATGATTGTCAGTTCTATTGTCACATCGATAATTGTAATGTTATAGAAATTTATACGGAAAAATAGTGACCATTACTTGACACATCATCTCTGTTTAATTCACATGCAAAATCATATTTGCTAAAAATACGATTAAAATCGATTAGCAATAAATTAAAAATCATTAATATAAAAAGTCATCAAAAGTCATTAATATAATCATTATTTATATATTAATATAATCATTTGGATTTCGGTGATATGATAGGAAATTATGTGATTGCGTCATTATTTTCGATATAAACATACTGAATAAATGCAAGTTCAATCAACTTATATTATATCTATATTATATCTATATCATAGAGCAAAAATGGCTCGGTGAATTTGTGCTAGATGTTAATATTCATTATGGTGCATTCGTGCTGAATATTGCGTCATTCGTACCAATGTTTTTTAAGCTTCAAATTTTAGAAATTTATAAAGAAAAATAAAATTATTCTCACTTGCAAGAAATTAATTTTTTTATGAAAATTTATTTTATAAACAATTTTATAAATAAAAATCTATTCTTTGTGTGGTAGGTAATAATCCAAAATATTATTTTTAATTTGTCTATATTTATATACGGGCAAACATATTTTTTAAATGAAATATGTAACATTAATTAATCTAATTACTTAATACTTAACGAATATTTGACAAATAATTTAGCATAATGTAGTCTCGAAGTAATTAATTGTTAATTAATCAAATTTTTCCTATTAAAATATCCAAATATTTGTGTCATTAGCAAAAATAGACCACAGCAATCTATAAAAATAATAATGAAAAAAGTGATTGATATTCATTTAATACGCAATGTTCACGCGTTGGATTATTTTTTGCTAATATTCGCTAATATTAACAGTTTTTCTTTCGTTTTAAAAGCTTTTATCGTAAGCGATATATTGAAGGACATATGTATTATTATTATTAATGCATTTATTGTGAGATTGACTTGTCATTATGATGGATCAAAGATCAAAGTCTCGATAGCTATATGATATGATGATTATTAAGTATGCCAATCTTCGATAACATATGCTATTCTTGAACACATGTATGTACAGATTAGCCTCGCGTGCATGTTTTCCCCTATCTCTTACAATAACGAAGTATTTTCGAATTACATAATATTTCATAGCTTCTCCTTGAATTACAATCGCGAGTATCACAATAATAGAATCAGATGCATATAGTTACGAATATCATTGTCGTATATTTTTAAAGGCATATAAATTCAAAGAGATTCTTGATTTATAATTCTCTTAATTCTAATTAATTTATTTTAATTTTTAAATTGTTTATTTTATTGTATAAACATTTTAGTCTATAACTAATCTTAATTAATCAAATCAATATCTTAATTTTTTGAAAAATAATGTGTCCTCCAATATATCGCATAGATTAGAAGTTTCTAAACAAAAAAGATAATGCAAATGCCACATGGCCTTTAAACTATAATTATTCATTACGAAAACGTTAATGATGCAAGAAATAATTGATGTAATATATACATATTTTACGAGCGATTACACATTGACTATGTTACAGTCCGGCAGACAAAACATAGAAAGTGCGAAGAAGAGAAATGGCACTCGAGATGAAGATGAGAATCTTAGTACAGAAGAAGAATGCGAGTCGCAAACGATCATGGGAAAAAATTCTACAGTAACATCGACAAAAGCACAAAACGGCTGTGCAGGCAACTTGGTGATAGCCAGATCAAAGGACTTCATCTTAGTTCCGCCAGAAATGCACAATCATGTTGAAGAATCGAATCTAAAAAACGATCAACAAGAAGCATCAATTGATGAAGTTAAAAAGGTAAATTTATAAAGTGAAAAAAAATATAAATAACAGATTATATATACTTTCATATATACTTTGTCAAATCTTATGCAAATTGAAAGTATTTCTTTAATTGATTTTAAATATTTTAGGACAGGCTTAACCAGAAAAATTCTTTAGAAACATTAAAAGCCGGATTTGCGCCATCAAGTTGCCTAGATTACATCAGAGCGGGAGTTGAAGCTATCATAGAAGATGAGGTGACGTCGCGATTTGAAGCAGAAGAACTTAAGGTAATGCTTTTTCAATTGTATTTAAAAAAAAAATAAACTATTTATAATAATAGCTATCGCGCGATTTATTAATGTACGTTTATTAAATTTATACATGCTTTGAATAATTTGTCAATGTATTTTTATGTAGAATTGGAATCTATTAACGCGGACGAATAGATATTATGAATTTATTTCTTGGAAGTTAACTTTCATATGGATGATCGGATTCGTCATACGCTATTGCTTTCTTCTACCCTTAAGGATATTTATTTGCTTTATAGGGGTAAGTGCAATACTATTTCATATATTATGTGTGCGCTATATAATTAACATATAATAATAATAATAATAATAATAATAATAATAAATAATAATAATAATATAATGATAATAGTGATAATAATAATGATAATTATAATGAATATGTAGTAAATGTGAAAGAAATAAGGATTCTTACTTACATATTCATCTAGCAGTATAAATTTCCTTTAGCTAATAAAAAATTTAGATCGTGAATAGTATCTTTTTGCAGAAGAATATGTACAATAGTTAATTTCACATTTTTTAAATGTTTTAAATTTATAATGCTGTATAGCATATTAAGAGGCATATATTAAACATAAATTTAAAGTTGCTATACATTAATATCAGAGCTTCTTAGTTATTATATCATAATTGCAACATGTTTCATTGGCATTCTGCCGAACGGCCGCGTAAAACATTAATCGAATAATCAGGCTTCCCTTATTGCGTTCAGAATAATATCACGTTCTATCTTGGATAATCACAATCCATATCTAGTACAAACCAAAAAACGGAGAAGTATGCGTTGTAAATCATACATTCACTCTCGACATCTACATCTTATTCGCGCTAATGACATTCTCTTTATATATGTAATATGTTGTGGATAAGATGATACATTAACAGATAAACTTTCCAGCTTTTAAGCAATTCGTTATATTGTGTAGTAGCGAATATAATTCTCATCTATCAATGTTTAAAGCGCATTTGTTTCAATTTTACTATTTTATTATTTTATATATTTGGGAATGTCGTACAGAGACAAAATTGTAAAATATTCTATAATAAAATTGTAATTTATAATTCTTATCATTCTAATCTCTCACTATATATGCAATAGGCTATATATAACACACACACACACACACACACACACACACACACACACACACACACACACACACACACATAGCTAAATAGAGATAGCATATTTTTTAAACAATATAGAAAATACAATATAAAAATATCTCAATTCTTTATATCTATATCGCGCAATAAAACAATTTTAATCAGTTTACTTTCGTATATGTAACTAGAGATCGACTATTTGTTACTAGTATTACAGAAGTTGTTGCGCATTGCTGGTAAATGTTACAGGTAACGTGTCCTGTAACTTTGGTTTACAGGTAGTACCTACTCAGCAACGATAGAGAGAGGGAATCCCACGTTTCTCAGGTGCAAAGCTTGTGGTTTACAGGTGATGTGGCTGACAGTGTGCACTGCAGTAGTGGGCTATGTTCCGGAGGGTAGCTTCAAGCGGTGGCTGAACTACAAAGTCTCCATAATGTGCTTTGCTGTCTTATCCAGTGCTCTGTCTTCAGTCATCACATACAACAACCCAGAGAACCGACCTGTCAGAGGCATATGTGTTGCTAATCACACGTCTCCCATTGATGTACTTATGCTGATGTGTGATAATTGTTATTCCTTGGTATGTTATTATTATGAATTTCATGCTGTTCAAAAATCCTTTAGTAGTTGATTTGTAGCACATATAAAATCAGTTCTTTTTTGTTTTGCTTGCAGTAACGTTTTTACAAACATTCCTATAACGATATTATTTCATAATTGTGAAAGCATGCTGGTGTATCTCGTTACTTTATAAATTTATTATCTATATTATTTTATGCATAGTATTGAGTTAAAATGTTTCAGAAATTATATGCTCTTTTTGATGGTTATAAATTTGTTAGGATACTTGATTTTCTTTAGCGAAAATTGAATGAAAAGTCAACATTTGTATTATAATGTAAAATATTAGACATACAAAAACTAAATTTTTAAATTAAATAAAATTAAAAATTTAAATTCTGCCTTTAAATTGTTAAAGACATAATAACTATAAGAAATTAAGTCCGTATGTTAAAACAACTTTAAATTTAGACGGCTCAACTAAACGCGGATGGTAGACGTAATTTCAACGAGAATTAAGTTCTCGTTGAAACTTATTTGTGTGCAGGGGGCAAAAATTTTCTTTGTTAACAAGCAAATTTTTTAAATAATTCTCAATTCGAGAAATTATTTAATTAATATCCTTTTCCCCCTGTAGTGTTGTAGGCGAGAAAAATATCGGGCCGAAAGTCGCGAATCGGGAATCGAACCCGAGTCTTTCGCTTGCCGGGCGACTGCTCTTACCACTGAGCTATTCAGACCCTTCAACTCGATACTTCTCGGTCGCCTACAAATATATATTAAATTAGGAAATAACGCCATCTTCCGCCAGCGTGAATTTAAAATAACTATAAGAAATTAAGCTCCGTATGTTAAAACAACTTTAAATTTAGACGGGCCATCAGAGCTAAACGCGGATGGTAGTACGTAATTTCAACGAGAATTAAGTTCTCGTTGAAACTTATTTGTGTGCACGGGGCACAAATTTTCTTGGTACGATACCAAGCAAATTTTTTAAATAATTCTCAATTCGAGAAATTATTTAATTAATATCCTCTTTTCCCCCCTGTAGTGTTGTAGGCGAGAAAATTATTTTAAAAAATCGTATACCAAGAAAATTTGTGCCCCGTGCACACAAATAAGTTTCAACGAGAACTTAATTCTCGTTGAAATTACGTACTACCATCCGCGTTTAGCTCTGATGGCCCGTCTAAATTTAAAGTTGTTAAAGACATAATGTTTTATTTTTCTATATTTTTAATATAATTAAATTAAATTATGATGTTGAGTCTCATTATTAATGTAAACTTCAATATATGTAATTTAAAGGCAGTATATAGCTTCTGAAAGGCAATGTTATAAATTTTAAATATAAATCATCAATAATTCTCTTATTTATATTTCTCATTATAGATAGGTCAGAGACATGGTGGTTTCTTAGGAATATTACAAAGAGCTCTTGCCCGTGCTTCTCCACATATATGGTTTGAACGTTCTGAAGTCAAAGACAGAGAAGCAGTTGCAAAAAGGTGCGATCGTTTAAGCATAATTATACACTTTTTTGTTATATTTTATATGACAATATAATTGTTTTAAAATGTTATTATAATTATGTTTTGCACAGATTAAGGAAGCATGTATCAGATCCTACAAATCCACCAATACTCATTTTTCCGGAGGGTACATGTATCAACAATACATCAGTTATGCAATTTAAAAAGGGTAGTTTTGACGTGGACAGCGTTATTTATCCTGTAGCCATAAAAGTAATTTTTTTTTTTTTAATAAAATGCAAATAGATATCCATCCTTTAAAAATATGTATTTATTCTTTCTAATCTCTATTTTTTAAATAGTACGATCCAAGATTCGGCGATGCATTTTGGAACAGCAGTCGATATTCGATGATACAATATTTGTACATGATGATGTCGAGCTGGGCAATAGTCTGCGATGTTTGGTATCTCCCTCCAATGTATAGAAAGGAGGGAGAGAGTGCTATCGATTTTGCGAATCGAGTGAAATCTGTCATAGCGCGACAAGGTGGACTCGTCGATCTGCAATGGTAATATTCAACATTAATTCAAAAATATATTTTCTTTTAAGAATTAAGAAATGAAAATATTATATACATAAATATTCATCAAATAATTATATGCATATTTCTTTCATGAATGGCAGGGATGGTCAATTGAAGAGGATGAAGCCAAAGAAGGAATGGAGGGAAAAGCAGCAAGAAGAATTCAGTAAACGATTTAAAGTTGAATGAAAAATAAACTCATTGTTTCTAGTCACTTCTAACATTTCATAATGCGCATATTGCGTGTTTTTTGTTTGTTTAAACAAAATCATTTCATTCAATTGGTTCGTTTGTCACACATTGTTTTTCTGCATTCATTATCATCACCAAGGAAATTTATGTTACATTAAGTTTTAATATAGATCTTTTTGCAGATATGACAGTTTGCATTTTCTTGTCAAATTTCCAGATGAGAATAGATTGACAACTGTAATTTTGACGCGCGCAGAAACGTATTGCTGTATGTACATTTATAATTATGTAAATGTAAATTTTAATTTAATTTTTAGACGGTTATGCGATATGGCTTAGATGCGTTGGTAGTTTCGAGTTTTCATCTAGAAGTTCTCAAGAAGTGCAAACATGATATTTGCTAGTTTTTAATGTTAATAAGGTCAAATGATTGTAAAGGCATTACGAATTATTTATATATGTGAAATGTGTAATTATGTTAAAGTATGTGATACTTTTTTGCATGTATGAATGTATGGATAGCATCAAAAATCGTTCCAATTCATACATATTTCAATTTCCAAAATTACCAGATAATTGAAGACAATGCATTAATTTTCTCTTAACTATAAAAATAGTAGGGGAAAACATAGTTTCTGCTGTAAAATATTTTTAACACAAAAAAAAATAAATATTTATTTATTTTCCTGAAGAAGACTTAACAGAATAGCAATTATAGCACTTTGGATATTAATTATTCTTTAGAAACACTATTGTTATTTTTCTATTAAAACCCTGAATAGCATCTCGATATATATATATATATATATATATATATATATATATATATATATATATATATATATATATGTTTTCTACTTTTATATTCACACACACACACACACACATATATATATATATATATATATATATATATATATATATATATATATATGTCAACTTTAATGCCCTATATGCAATGCATGTCAATATAACAATAAATATAATACATGGTTACGAATTTTAATATAAATAAATACTAATATTATCACAATTGTATTTGTAAATCTCGATTCATAAAACCATCTTAAAATCAAGGATAAGAAAAAGGATAGATAAATAAATATCAAAAAATGTATTTTCTCACACTTCCAACCAAAGCAAGTTAAATAGCAAGTTTACAATAAGTGCTATTTTACTATCGCAATGACATTACTGTAATTATTAACTTATTAGTCTCATTAATGAAAATGAGAGTCACTTCTATATAATATCTTCATATTGTTTGTTATATATTTCATCAATTTGGCCTAATTCCTGTTGATTGAAAAAGTGAATACATTATATAATTATATATTATATAATTTATTCAATAAATTTTACATTCGATTTTAATAACTTTGTTTTTTTCTAAATCGGTGTCACTCCAAAGAAAGATTTAATTGCAGTAATAAGCAAATTTATAAGCTTCTTTTAAATCTTTAAAAATTTTTTCCGAGAAAACTAAAATAAAAGAATTATTGTTAATTAATTGTAATAAACAATTAGTTGGAAACGATTATTATGTAAAAAGTAAATTGCAGAAAATTGAATTACTTTTTGAATTCATCATAATGCATATATATTGTGATTACAAAACATGTATAAATTCATTGTTTTGTAAAGTTAAACTTAGATATTCAGCCCTCACTTCCTCCTTTCTTGTGCTATTTGTAGTCATTGTAAATTTTTTTTCATAAGAAACGGTCTATATATAAAATATATTTTTATAAGTAAATTATTAGTCAATATATAATATATAAAAGATGTAACTATATATGTAGCTTATATTAAAAAATAAGGATTCTTAAATCAAGTGAAATTATTTCATGTTTTATAAAATTGGTTTATTAGTGTGTGTGTGTGTGTGTGTGTGTGTGTGTGTGTGTGTGTGTGTGTGTGTGCGCGCGTGCGTGTGTGTGTGTGTATATTACTTAGCTTTTCTTATATGAGAGAAATGTACCATATAGTGTGTATAGGATTTGCTAATGTGAGTGGCACTTGTTTATAATTAAGATCTTGTCGATGTGTGTGAATATAGTTATATATTAAATAAATATTATTTTGTATGTGTGTGAAAATGTTGCAATATATTATATGCAAGAGTAAAAAACCAGAGAAATTATTTCAAATTAAATAACAAGATGTGTGATGTATACATTGGTCCCTAAAAGTAAAAAATATTTAATATAATATGTATATATATCGAAAAACAAATGGCACTACATTAAATTCCTTAATTTTTATGCTCAATATATTGTCATTTTTTTCTATTACATAACAAAGTTAGCGACAAAGCTAAGAACTGTATTCATAAATGCTGTGCTCAAATATATGTATATTTATTTTTTAGAATTTTACTTCATAGCAAATAAACAATAATATAAGAACAATAACTTTGAATACAGATCTTTGCTACATTAATTATCATAAGTAATGAATGATTTATTCACTTATCTTTTAACACATTTTTCTTTATCCACTAAATGCAAATATCAATATATTACAGGATATTATATTCTTTTCTTCAGCATCACATAATTTTCTAAAGCTCTTAATAAATAAAGCACTAATCTCTTTGGTATGAGACTCAAGTGATGATGATAAAAAAACGTAATAAATAGCTTGTATAAACGTTATAAATGGCCTCTTCTAGTGTTATAAGTTTGTAGAATCTGCTATAATTAAAAGGCAAATGCAAATCGACACCCTGATTGATTATTAAATCTCTTTATATATATATATAAAATTATAGATTATAATTTTCATAATCATTTAAATTTTTTTGGTTTGGGGTATAGAAAATTTAAATATTTATATTTTATAAGTAGGGGGGAATAATTTATTTGGATTATGAAACAAACATGCAACACTATGCAGTTGCTGCATATATACTTATTCTTACGAAATATATTTGTATAAACAATGTCTTCTTGTATTAAAAATAAGTTAAAAGGGACAAAGGGGTTTAAGTAATTTTGGCAGTATAATTATATATTTTTTTACCACTAGATCACAATGATTTGGCAAATAATAATTATGTTGCGATTATAAACTATATAACTACTCATAATTATTTCATAAAAATCGGATTTGTAAAATAAGTTAGAATATTATCAAACAGATGTGCAAAAAGTTAATCATTTTTACTATATTTTAATGCATTAATTTTTGTATATTATATCATTAGTATAAATTCAAAAATTGCCAGTATAAAATGTAAAAAGGTTCCCAAAATTCTCATTACAATTAAAGTTATATATGTGTGTATATGTTTCATATCAAAATCTATAAAAATATGTATTTGTCACAAATATATATGTCCAAAGCTATATGATAATAAAGTTTTAGGTCGAAAAAAAGAACATTATTATATTATGCCTTATAATGGATACTACAGCAAGCATGTGAAATGTAATCAAATAATATTCAAATGTTTGAAAAAATGTGCTCATATAATGAACAATCGTTCGTTAAAAGCAACTTTTATCAAAGTAATTTTTATCTTTGGGAGCATAAATTCTCTTTCACCGTTAATAATGTTATAAAAACATTGAATTTCTTGAATAAAGCGCGAGTTAATAAAGTTCTGTATATTATTACTGGATATTAGAATAAAAATAAGGCAAATATATATATGTTAGTTTACGATTTGTCATTATAGTTTTTGTCATGCACTGCAAAATTATATGTAGTTGGCGAAGTCACATTAACTTTTGAATCTTTTTGTCAGTAATATTGTTCGTCCTGAGGTATATATACGAATGGTGTAACACCTTTTCTACTATTAAAAAGTTCATATGATAATAGCATATATTAAACTCGCTTATCCTAAATCTCGAAAGAAACGCACAAAAAAAATATACTAAAACTCTAAGAGATTGGTAACTCTTCTAAAGATCAACGATACAGAAATAAAGATACAGAAATAAGGTAAGTGATAAAGGGTGGATGGACACTTGTTATGCACAACTCTCGGCAAGACAATCTGCAGGATTTGACATTACATTACGCAGTCGACGAATCTTCGACATCTTTGTCATCATTAGAAGCGAGGACAACAATCTTATGCAAATTATTAAATCTGGGTCTTTTCGGTTTTGGTGGAGGCGTCGGCGGTTTATTAGAATGACTGATCTAGATCATCATCAGTAGGTGTCGGTAACTTGTTCTTCCACTGCCCTGGAGATTTGTTCAGATTATTCAAAGGACTACTAGCTAGACACTGATTAGGAGGAAAGTTCCTCTGGAAGATTACACAATCGGCCTCGCGCATTTTAATCGGCAGAGGCGGCGGCGGATCATCCTGATGCTGTACTGTCGGTCGTGCCAACGCTATCCCTATTTCCCTTTCCCAAATTGCTTGGTTCTAATTCGTTACTAATGTTCCTTAGATAGTGTTGAGACTGTCCAGACCAAAGCGATTACTTCCATTCTACGTTCTTTCTCCGCTTCTGATCTCAGAGGTCGTTTTGGTGTGCTGCGTAATATACAGGCGCGTATATCTCTACTTTAAAATTACAAGAAATAAAAAGACAATGCTCGTATAAAGTCAAACTTGTTACCTCTTGACGTAGTTCAAATACAGGTGTCGAATGTAAATTAGATATCA
>JALHBL010001432.1:0-168764 GCA_023638675.1 Camponotus pennsylvanicus
CGCACGTGACGTCACTCCCCGCACGTGACGTCATCATCCCCCGCACGTGACGTCATCATCCCCCGCATGTGACGTCATCATCCCCCGCATGTGACGTCATCATCCCCCGCACGTGACGTCATCATCCCTCGCACGTGACGTCACCCCCCCTCGTGACGTCACCCCCCGCGTGACGTCACCCCCCTCGTGACGTCACACCCCGCCCCCCCGCGTGACGTCACCCCCCCGCGTGACGCCCCCCCGCGTGACGTCACCCCCCGCGTGACGTCACCCCCCCGCCGGTTCCCCCTCGCCCCTCACCCCCCTCGGAGCCCCTGGGTTAGAAACCTCCTAGTATTACTACTTGCGTGCACTGTCACTTTAAAAATAAAAGAAGAACATAGAACAAACACAATATAATATGTTAAGAAATAATAGCAGAAAAACAGTGATATGTTATATCGAGTTATAATTTGTTTACTTGTTATATAATACATCCCATACCATCTCAAATTTCTGTCATGGATAAATATAAATACTGTAAAGCACCATTAACAAAATTAAAAATATGTAGTATCTCTTTTTATCAACTTAATTTCTACATCATTTTTTTACATAATAACAAAAGATTCAGAATATTACTGATTATTTAGAAATTGGATGGATGAACAGAAAAATGCTCATTTACTGATTGCTTGAAACGCAATATGAATTCAATTCTCATATAAATCTTAAGTTTCAGGAATTGATAATAATTAATTATTTAATTGTTTAATTATGTAATTATTTAATTGTGCTTACCAAGCATGTTCTATCTTTATCGTTTTTTTGCTATTATCATTATCATGACAACAGGCTATGCTCGATTTTTGCTGCGTTTCTGCTATCAATATTTGATATGGTAATATGCTATTCTTGCTACATTTTTGCTGTCTCTCTATAATAGCAGATCAGATTTAATTTCTGTTGTATTTCTACCATTAATGTCCGATATAGACTTTGTTTAATATTTACTACATATCTGTCAAAACTTAATGGCAAATAATGCTCAATTTTTGCTGTATTTTCACTATACCGGAAAACTATTTTAAAAATTAAGCTTAATGTGAATGCAGCACATCGTAATCTGCTGCAAAGTTATAATTGAATTTGTTAGCGTATTGTTGACATATTATTAGGATTTTGCTATTTGGAATATAATTGTATGTATTGAAACCCATATATAGTCAAGTCTGCCCAGATCATATATTGCAAATAATGTGCTACATATTATATCGCCAGCACTCTGGCAACAGCCGCGTATGATTTGCCATCTCATTGTGAGTTAAAATGCAACAGAAAATAAACAGTCTGCATCATGATATGCGATGAGTGTGTAGGCGCGCGGCGAAGGCTCTTCCCCTCCCCAATCACCGCTTCGCCGCTCGCCACTATTATGTTACAGTGAGATTGCCTTCACCGCCACGCACTTCTAGCCACGCGCATTGGCCGATCTTCTTTAATTAATTTTTCGTTAATTATTGCAAATATCGCAAAACAGTAGAAGACCTTCCTTCTTAATTTGAGCCAATCTACCTTCACACTTCGGAACTGCAAAAAATTTCCTGACACCCTGTATAAAATTTTTGTCTTTTCTATTGAACAGACTTCTCACGAAGAACGAGGAAATTTCAAAAGAAGGTACGAAATACGATATATATATCCTTGTTACTTAAAGAATAAAAACAACATTTATTTAAATGCCATAAATAATATTCTATAAAGACAATAAGCATGAAATAGAAGATTTCCAAAACTCAACAGCACTTTTTTATTCATTGAGATGTCCTCATTTACACATATCATTTTCTATACATAATATGATACTTCTTGTACTTCATTTCCTTCTTCGTCTGTTACTAGTTCTATATCTGATATATCAAAAGAATCTTGAAAATCAATAGAATCTTCTTCATCTATTTCAAATTTTTCCTCATACATTTGTTACAGTATATTTTCTATTTTCTTTTTTACTACTATTTCTTCATTTGTAACAGGAATAGCAAATTTGTAGCAAATTAAAAGTAGCAGCAGTAAACAGCAGCATTTACGTTTCTTATATATACGTATCTCATATTACATTTCTTGGATTGAACTGCATTTTTTTTTAAATATAGCTATATTATTAATTTATAAAATATAACTATATTATTTATGGCATTTAAATAAATATTTTTTTATTCTTTAAATAATAAGCATATATCATATTTCGTACCTTCTTTTGAAATTTCTTCGTTCTCCGTGAGAAGTCTGTTCAATAAAAACAGACGAAAATTTTATGTAATGTATAAACGACGTCTATGTTTTTCCACAAAAGTTATAAGAAGTGGTATTTATGCATAAAGGAAAACATATAGTTGTTTCGAAAAAAAAAATATGTAATTTACAATTAACAATTACATATTTTTTCTTCAAAACAACTATATGTTTTCTTTACACCAATTGATTCCTCTCATTATTTTGTACATAAAAGTATTAAGGTAAGATAATCGAAAAATGAATATTTTACTAGATATTATATGGTTTATGTAAAATTACGAAATTATTTCAAGCCTCATAACTCGAAAAATACTCAATGAAGAAATACTTTATTATAGTGTTTTGGAAAGCTCTCGAGATAAGCTACAAGAATAAGTAATAAAAAATAGGGGATTCCATTTAAAAAAATTAAGTTGACCTTCAAATGACCACTAAATTCGACCACTAGGTCAAATCATTGCCATCATCTAATGGCCACCTTCAAGCCATACAATTTTTGTTTGAAACATTTTTTTATTTAACGCACCGTTTCGGAAATATTTGAGCGTATTATTTAAAATTGGACACCCTACATATACAGGGTGATTCAAAATAACCCTCTTGTCCCTGAAATGACATTCTTGAATCAATTCTAAGACGATTTTTCCTTTGGCAAAATTTCGTCCGAAGCTTAGTTTTTGAATTATTAAAGGAAGTAGTTAACGTATGACGGGCCGAATACAAGAGGCAGGCAAGAGTGGCGCGATTCACCGTCAGACGCGGGTGCTTACGCGGGGCGCCTGCTGCTATCAGCTGGTCGCTATACACATACAGACACACATGCGAACACATACATTCTCTCTCTGTCTGTCTGTCTGTCTCTGTCTGTCTGTCTCTGTCTGTCTGTCTGTCTGTCTGTCTCTCTCTCTCTCTCTCTCTCTCTCTCTCTCTCTCTCTCTCTCTCTCTCTCTAATTAAAATTTGCCCTGAAGGATGTAGTATAAAAATGTTTACGGATGATACATTAATATATGTAGTTGGTGAAAGTAGTGAGCAGTTACAGTCAGAAATGAATATGGCATTTAATATGGTAGAAAAATGGATGAATAGGAATAAATTGAAAATGAATGCAGGAAAAACGAAATATATGATAGTTAGGAGTGTAAGAAAGGAACTGAAAGGAAATATTGTATTGAAATGCTTGGACGGAACTGAGATAGAACGAGTAGAGATAATGAAATACCTAGGAATAATTATTGATGATAAACTTCGATTTAAAGATCATTGTGACTATATGTTAAAAAAGATAGGAAAGAAGACGAGTTTTTTAAATAGAATAGGAAATTGTATATCGGCATATACTAGATGTATTGTATATAAGGCAATCATAGCACCTCACTTCGAATATTGTGTAACGTTGTTAATGGATATGGAAGAAACACAGCTGGATAAATTGCAAGTAGCGCAAAATCGGGCAAAAAGGGTTATATTACAGTGTGATAGGTATACCAAAGTGGAACATATGCTGCAAGCGTTGCAGTTCATGTCCGTAAGACAGAGGCTATACTATAATGTATGTTTATTTATTTTTAAGATTGTAAGGAATTTGCTGACAGAGCAGCTACGAAATAGACTAGAAATAGTAGGAAATGTAAGTGAAAGACAAACGCGACAGGCCGGAGATATTGCAACACAATTTGGCAGAACAAGAAGTGCGCAAAAGAGCATGTTTTATGAAGGAGTGAAATTATATAATGATTTACCAGCCGAAATGAAACATTGTGATAAGATCGAATTTAAGCGAATATTAAAGGAATATATATTATTTAATGTTATTTAATGTAATTTAAAATTGTATACTACAAATAGCTGAGAAAGCTAATAAAGGTCAATCAATCAATCAATCAATCAATCAATCTCTCTGTCTCTCTCTCTCTCTCTCTCTCTCTCTCTCTCTCTCTCTCTCTCTCTCTCTCTCTCTCTCCCTCTCTCTCTGCCTCTCTCTCCCTCCCTCACTCTCTCTCTCTCCCTCTCTCATTTGCTTACTCACTTTAAGTCATTATTATTCGTACTTAAATTATTATTTACTTTTTCTTATTATACATTTTCGCTTTAATTATTATTATTTTTTAAAATTGTAGTTTTTTTTTTACGAGAGAGGGGGAAATGCATTTTATGCGTACTCACCGGGCGGTCCGGTGAGTTATGTATGTGGGACTCGAGTACTAAGTCGAATTACCAACTCGGTACTCCCTACCCACTAAAAACCCCTCTCTTTCGCGAATTTTCTCTAACACTGTTTATTTGACATCCCGAAATCTGTTTTCACACAACACCAAAGAATAGTTATTATTACCTTGTTCGATGTATTGCTGTAATTTCTTGAGAAATGAATTTTCCGATAGATCGTACTTTCACTCAAATTGAACGTAGATATCACGTTCTAAAGGACAGAGATCCACATTAAAATATCGATTATAATTAATCGAAAGTTCTTTTTTCTTTTATAAACTGTATTCTTTTATAAACTTCAACATAATCACATTCATTCACTCACTCGATAAGACGAGAAATTTACCAATGAATCTATCACTAATTACTATCAATCACTGTCGAATAACTGTCACTGTTGGCAATTAAAAACCACTCGATTAAAGAAAGACACGCGCACATACGTTATTACATGACGCGACGACGCGACAACACGACGATATTTACCCGGCGACGGCAAACAGTTTTTGGTTATGGTAGGTTACGGTAGGTTAAGGTACTAATAGCACTGTCGAACGTGAACATGTGTTTGATTGAAGACGCGACAATTTAGCGTATAATATTATTATCATATGATATTTATACATCGTATGATAATTGTTTTAAAATTAATTAGAATAAATAAATGTTTAATACTTTCACTATTAATGTTAAATATTATTTATTATTAATACTAAATATTATTATTAAATATTCTTAAATATTATTATTAATATTAAATATTTATTTATTATTATTAAATAGAATTATTAAATAGTATTATTAATATTAAAAAATATTATTATTAATATTAAATATATTTATTTATTGTTATTAAATATTTATTAAATTATTATCTGATTGAAAATCGATAATCAATAATAATATGAAAATAATATGAAAAAATATCATTAAATTCTGGCGTTTCAATCTCTCTTGGTTTTTTCTTTTGGTTTTAAAAACGAAAGAAAATGTTCCAAATGTTCAAAAATATTGGTCACTCTGAATTCGTTTTTAAAACCAAGAGGGATTGAAACGCCAGAATTTAATGATATTTTTTCATATTATTTTCATATTATTATTGATTATCAACTTTCAATCAGATAATAGTTTAATAAATATTTAATAATAATAAATAAATATATTTAATATTAATAATAATATTTAATAATAATAAATAAATATTTAATATTAATAATAATATTTAAGAATATTTAATAATAATATTTAGTATTAATAATAAATAATATTTAACATTAATAGTGAAAGTATTAAACATTTATTTATTCTAATTAATTTTAAAACAAATATCATACGATGTATAAATATCATATGATAATAATGTACGCTAAATTGTCGCGTCTTCAATCAAACACATGTTCACGTTCGACAGCGGTGTTAGTACCTTAACCTTTTTTTTTTTGGTTATGGTACCTTAACCTACCGTAACCTACCATAACCAAAAACTGTTTGTTGTCGCCGGGTAAATATCGTCGCGTTTTTGCGTCGTCGCGTCGTGTAATAACGTGCGCGTGTCTTTCTTTAATAGAGTGGTTTTTAATTGCCAACAGTGATTATTCGACAGTGATTGATAGTGATTAGTGATAGAGTCATTGGTAAATTTCTCGTCTTATCGAGTGAGTGAATGAATGTGATTATGTTGAAGTTTATAAAAGAATACAGTTTATAAAAGAAAAAAAAACTCGATTAATTATTTAGTGTGGCTCTCTGTCCTTTAGAACATGATATCTACGTTCAATTTGAGTGAAAGTACGATCTATCGGAAAATTCATTTCTCAAGGAATTACAGCAATACATCGAACAAGGTAATAATAACTATTCTTTAGTGTTGTGTGAAAACAAATTTTGGGATGTCAAATAAACAGTGTTAGAGAAAATTCGCGAAAGAGAGGGGTTTTTAGTTGGTAGGGAGTACCGAGTTGGTAATTCGACTTGGTACTCGAGTCCCACATAACTCACCGGACCGCCCGGTGAGTATGCATAAAATGTATTTTCCTCTCTCGTAAGGAAAAAGAAAAAAAAACAGTACAATTTAAAATAATAATAATAATTAAAGCGAAAATGTATAATAATAAAAAGTAAATAATAATTTAAGTAAGAATAATAATGACTTAAAGTGAGTAAGCAAATGACAGAGAGAGAGAGAGAGAGAGAGAGAGAGTGAGGGAGGGAGAGAGAGGCAGCGAGAGAGAGAGAGAGGGAATGAGAATGTATGTATTCGCATGTGTATGTCTGTAACGATCAGGTGATCGCAGCAGGCGCCCCGCGTAAGCACCCGCGTCTGACGGTGAATCGCGCCACCCTTGCCTGCCTCTTGTATCCGACCCGTCATAAGTTAATTACTTCTTTTAATAATTCAAAAACTAAGCGTCGGACGAAATTTTGCCAAAGGAAAAATCGTCTTAGAATTGACTCAAGAATGTGTCATTTTAAGGACAATTAGGTTATTTTGAATCACCCTGTATTAAAAGCTCATCAAAATCGGAGGAACACTTCCAATTAATCTCCTTGTTAGTGATATCCCTAAAAAAATTACCTTTTCAAAAAGGCTTTAAAAAAAAGGCGCCAAGTTCACGCGAGCAAGTGGAAAACTATTATATTTTCCACATTTGTTTTAATATATCCTACAAAAATTAATGATATCAAAAATATTTTATTACATAAATAATATCAAAAAATTGCGCCAACTAAAAATAAAAATCTACAAAAATATTTTAATCAGAAAAAGTCATATAAAATAATTATTTTAATTTTTTATAAAAATAATAAAGTAAATATTCCGATAAACGGAGCTCGCCTCGATTACCTTGACCTTGACATATGTTGTCAAGGTCACTGCCCTGAGTAACATCCAAAAGGTTTTAGTCGTCGCTCGTTGTTTATTAAAAAGTTATTAACAAAAGAATTTCACAATTTTAATGCTTTTTATCTCTGAAAATATTGATTTAAGAACAAAAATTTTAAGCAAAAAATAAAGCCGCTGAAAAACTACAAAAAAGGTTATATGCATTTTTTTCATAAACCTACTATTTTAGCTGTTATATAAAAAAATAATAATTTTAAATACATTTAATACAATTTAAATTTATATAGAATTTAATACAATTTAATACAATTAAAAAATATCACAAGTGTATGTGTACACACACCGGTAGGTAAGGTGGACCTCGCTTTACAACTTACAGCATATATCCATTGTAATTGAACTCTTCGCAATGCGTCCCCTACCGGCGGGGTGGTTGCGGGAGGGAGGGCCCGAAGGCCCCCCATGCACCCCCTCCGCGCGCGCGCGTGTGTGTGTGTACACATACATTTATGATATTTTTAAATTGTATTAAATTGTATTAAATTCTATATAAATTTAAATTGTTTACCTTTTTTTTATTAAAATATTTATGTTAGAATATTAATTAGAGATAGCAAACGTAAACAAAAAAATATAAACATACAAGTAAAATATAATATGAAACCGTGATGAACAAATGTAAAAAAAAATGTAAATATATAAATAGGATATAACGAAAAGATGACATAAAAGTGTGAAACTTCAAAAGTGCATATCTCAGAAACGAAAAGAGACCGCCGCAAAATTCAAACGGTGTATTACTTAGGAATATATCCTCTACAACATATGTGAAAATAAAAATTTTTTGAGCTGTGTAACCTAAAGTAAACACTTACCTTTTGATATTATTTTTATAATAAAATAATATGTAAGATTTTATTTTCAGTTGGCGCAATTTTTTGATATTAATTTTTGTAGGATGTATTAAAACAAATGTGGAAAATATAATAGTTTTCCACTTGCTCGCCTGAACTTGGCGCCTTTTTTTTACTTTTTTTGGAAAGGTTAGTTTTTTTAGGGACCACTCTTTTTTTTAATATATTTTTATATATACATGACGTACGCGCAGACACACACGCATATTTACATCATTATGTACATATATAATAATATATGTATGTATGTGTGCATGTATGCAATTATTATGATAATTTGGGCTGCTGGTAGAGAATGAAACATAAGTGCTTACGTCTGTCACAGTCGTGGACGTAAAGTAAGACAAAGTAAAACGTATACGTAAGTTGCATATACATTTTTCTCTACTTTACTTTACGTCCATGACTGCGACAGACGTAAGCGCTAACGTCTCGTTCTCTACTATCAGCCTTACTATCGGAATGCTGCTAGTGCCATCTCGTGTTAAAAATGGCAACCGTAAATTTTTCCGACGACGGAGAGAATGACCACGACGTTTCTTAAGAGAAAATTTTCACAGTTAGACTTTGCATTACATTTCCTCCGTTTACAATACATGTAGGAAAAAACTAACGATACTTTTATGATATAATTCAAACCCAAACTATCGATTAAGCCTAGTAAGAATTCGATCCGTTCAGCCGTTATATGAGAAATGATAATCTGAGGCACTCTCAACTATCCGATTCGCGTATAGATATACAGGGTGTATAAAAAAGGTCGGAACCCTTGAATATTTCGAAAAATATAAGTTTTATCAAAAAATGTTTCAGACAAAAGTTGTAGGGTTTAAAAAGTTCTATTTACTGGCAATATCATTTTGACCTTGAAGAGTCACTGGAAGGTCACGTGAAGGTCACTTCATTTTTTTAAAATGAAACCCCCCACTTTTTTTTCCACTCTTTTGTTGTTTCTCGGGGGTTCTTTACAAAAAATTATAATTTTGTTTTTTTTTTGTTTGTTTTTTTGGGGTTAGGGTTGAAATAATTTCTTAATTTTACATAAACCGTAAAATATCTTGTAAAATATTCATTTTTCGATTATCTTACCTTAATACTTTTATGTACAAAATAATGGAATTGTTAATTGCAAATTACATATTTTTTCTTCAAAACAACTATGTGTTTTCTTTACAAGTAGATGATTCTATGCCGGTTCTAACCCAGGGATCTCAGGGGGGGTGAGGCGCGAGGGGGTTCTCCGGGGCGAGGGGGAATGACGTCACGCGGGACGGAGGGGATTTCGGAGGTGGCGCGCGTTGGATGTTTTATCGCAAATATAAGCAATATTATATTACATACGCGGTTGATAAACGATATAAACAGTAGTGCATATACCGATGTCCGATTTATAAACAATATAAACAGCAGCATTTCTTTGAAAGACAACGCGTGTGAGGAGAACGCGTGCGAGAGAGAGGGAACGATAGCGCGAGATGATCGCGTACGAGAGAGAGAAAAAAGGTAAAGACTTATAACTAGCGCAAAGGATGGAAATATGTGCAAAGAAATTACATCATGATTTAGTAAACTTGAAACTCTTTATTCTTCTTTTTATACATATTTTTCTTACGTACTATGTGGACTAAAAACTAAAGCTGCCAGCTCGCAATCGACGAGTTGATGCTTGTTGAAAGCGTCACTCGCGCGTATTACATTCGATACTTCTTTAGGATCCGTTACAGTGGACGCGATATTGGAGAATTGCGTAAATTTGACATCGACTGTCTCGGTCACTCTAACCAATCGATTAAAAGTTACATCTATGCAATCATCGAGATCGAACATACGATGTAAGGTCGATTCGATCATCATCATGCGTACATCTGAAGATTCGAGACTTATGAGTTTAGCATCGTTAATCGTATGAACTCGCACTGTGAGCGGTCCAACACTTATAAAATTGTAGATGTCTTGAGAGCCGTTCCGAAGGAGATTTAGAATATTATGACGTTGCTCGTAGAGTCCCTTCCACGTTTCGAGAGATAATATCAGTTCCTTTCCCCGATGATCTCCTATGACAATCACCACGTAACTCGGCGGACCCACGTTGATACCAATTTCGAGGAATTTGAATTCCGTAGCTGTCAATGCGTATCGTCTACCTAGTATACGAACCGCACGACGCTCCAATGAAATGCTACGGGAAAAATTAAAATTAAATAATAGCAATAATAATACAATTCGTAAAAATAGAAAAATAGAAAGAAGTTAAACGAAACTTACTCGTCACATTTGTTCTCAAACAATGGAGTTTTATCACGATTCGGCATGTAATTATTCACGCGTCTTCCGACGCCGCCGCTGCTGCTGCTGCTTCTTTCGACGTAGTACATTTCTCTGGGGTTATGAAAAGTGAACGGTTAACGCGACACTGATCGTACAGGAATTAACCGAGTATACGTGACGCTCATCTTCCAAAAGTATAATGTGGTGGGGGATCAATGCTTCTAACGCTCTGAAATTTAGGAGAAGGGGAGGCGGCGCTCGGACAAAAGAATTCTTAGAAACGCAATGAAGGATTAGGGTGGGGAAATAAGAGATAACACATATTAATGTTTACATATTTTATTTTTCTTGCAATTCTTTCTGGCGTTGCGACCACCAGTTAAATATTTTGAATACATTTTGTAATGCGCAATTCTTAACATGTTTTCCACATCGCATACTATTGGTAATATCTAATTTATTTAGAGAATCAATATCTTCGTAATCAGCATCCAAGGTTTCAATGATATAGCCGTTTCCCGCATCGTCTAGTATATCGGCCAGCCATTCTCGCTTTTCAAGTCCTTTAACGTACACGACAAACGATTCTTCTTCTTCTTCTTCTTCTTCTTCTTCGTGTATCGTACCAACGACAGCTGTTGTAATTAAACGCTGAGCCAAGCCATACGGAATGTTTCCGTCTTCCCATTGTAATCCGTGATGATTTCTAATCAGCCATGAGACTTGACATCGCTCAGATTTTGTAAGCACTCTCCACGGTACGGGACTTGCGAAAAAGTAATGCGAGAGAACATATCCCTTTCTCAGAACCGCAGCTTCCTTCACGACAAAATTTCTCCCGACAATAAATCCTTGCAGATCCACAAACGTTGGTACGGACATGACGAGATCTCTCGTCGAGAGGAATGACGACACTCTAAAACCAACGCCTCGCAACACTGATTTATATCCTGCTCCTCTCTTCCCCTCTCTCTTGTGTCGCGAACACTTAGGTGATTTTGCGTACAACGTTGGTCAACGGATTGTACTGGATCACGCGATCGTGTATGATGAGACAGTACGCAGTGGTATTCGTCGGCACGTTCTCCTTACACTCGAATTCCAATCTCACGTCCACGGTTGCGCTCTTGACCGATTCGTTTTGTCGAGAACAATCGATAATCACGAACGGACCGTTACGTAGAAACATCGAGACGGTGAGACTCGGCTCGAGATACTCGTATCCGTAATAATTCTTGCAGAAGCGCGTGTACGTGTCGTACAGAATGGACCATCTGTTTTTATCGAAATCCAGATTCATATCATCGTACGGATAACATTCCGAGTTCAGATAGAGTTTCACGTTGACCAATTTGCAGTCGTCGAATCGACTCGTATCCTCAGACATAACATTCTTCCGGCCTGTTTGCAGAGCGAAGACAACGTAGCGTGGTTTCTCCAGCTGAGTCGCGGTCTTAATGGCCCATGAATGTTTGGTTGTACGCTGCAATAGCGGATACTCGTATAGATCCCACGAGCGAAAACCCATGCTGAGATATCGTCCGCTTTCCAGAGCACGCAGCATCGACAGTTTTTCGATCTCGCTCAACAGCACGTGTGGCATTCGCCATTGTATCTTGAATATGTTGATCGCAGGCTCCAGCGTCGAATCTCCAAGCAGACAATTGTTGTCATTGCGCGATCGTATTAAAATCAATTCGTGACGAGCGTTAATCACCACGCGTTTGTAATCTTCGCAAAATCCCAATAACATGTAGAGCGGTACGCAAAAATTGAAGTGTCCATTCGCATTGGTCGACGCATCCCAGCCGGCGTTCCTCATAATCACGCTTCTATCGGATGATACCGTTACATAGTTTTTGAGCGTAGTAGTTATTCCTACGTTTCTATTGCGATCAATCTCAACGCCATCGAGCTCGTATCGAATCTCATCGAACATGAATGCGACGCAATTATTTCCCAGCGCCACATCAGCTCCTCCGTCAGCTGGTGGTATGTTTTTCGTTAGTTCTCCCTCGATGTATAGGAAACTCTCATACGGCAACGTATATAGATCCTGTTGTTGTATGGGTATTCTTATCTCGTCACTGTATCCGAACGTTGTATTGGCGAACGGGTTGTACGTGTGAGTCTCGATCTTGACGATACGATCGTCGAAGATCGGTTCGTCACCGATGTTGAGGATGTCGGTCATCGTTCAGCTGTTTCGCACCGCGAATCCCAAAGATTGTAAAAACGCAACGTTCGATGCGCTGAGTTTCTTTTTCTTGGATGATTGGATATTAGCGAACGTCGACGTTGTTGTTGTAGCTGGCCTCGTAAAGATTGCGTTATCTCTCACGTCTTTCGATCCGTTCAACACGAGCATCTCATACGTCGCATACGTATGTTATCGCCATAGCCGTCGTACGTGTAATCTTACGGTGATCTCTTCTCCTCGAAAATCGAGCAATCGTCCGTTCTGGTCGACAACGCGTAACGTTAAATCCGTAATGCTCCGCGCGATGATCGGCAGGTAAATGATCTGCGCCGGCGTTTCCGATATCTTATATCCCGGTGGTACCCTCGGTGAAAATTCATGTATCGTATGAACGAGTTTGCCGTTATTGTACGCGCCCGCGGTCACGTTACACTCTACGCGGATAATATTCACGTTGATAATGTTAATCGGCATGTTCGATTCGTGCCATTTTCGCGGCTCGAGAATACGATTCGAGAATCCTAGCAGCGATCCAATGTTGTCGGGCTTGCTAAAGTTTATTCTGTATGCGCATTTGATCTCGCTCCTCATAGTATTATAATTAGCACGGAGCATTATCGGATATTCTCCATCTTCATAGTCACCGTCGTCAATGTGTTTCTTATCGCGATGTTTCCGTGAAATTGCATGTTTCAAAAATGCATGTATATCTCGCAACTCGTAGGATCCCTCGGGAATCGTAATTTCCGCGTCGTCTTTGCCAAAGTAAAATTTATTATTCGAGGAATTCACATTCGGTATCGTGTGATAAGTCTCAAAATCCGTTAGACCGAGCTCGTATTCATCGTCGCCCAAATCTACGACGGGAAAGAAGTTTGCCGCGAGAACGCTACTCTTCCCAGTCAACGTGAATGTCATAGACATGTCGGCAAAACTGTTTAACGAATACTGAATTAAATAGCGCAATATCAGTCTTTAAATTCGCACGTATCGACCGTTCGAAGAAACTGCAAGCACAATTGTCCGCAGATGCTCTGATCGTAAGTTTGAACAGGTGTGTGATTGTACTGTATCTTCGTTACGTTTCGTCCGAAATATCGCACCAATTCATTCGGTGGTCGAAGATTGCCGAAACTGTCGAAATATACGACACGATCTCCCCTCTTCGCGTACGCTACCCAATGAGTACCCGGTCCTTCGACGCTATCCAAATTTACGATACCGCTCTCGTTTCGATATATACCACCGATCGGTAAAGAGTCGCGCATGAAAACACCTCTAAAATATGGAATGCGCACACGTTTTGCCAGTTGTAGCAATTGTACGTTGGTAGTTGCGCCCTGCGGCATTTTTAGCGTCTCCTTGACGTTTTTTTTTTTTTTTCTTCTCGTTGAGGCTCCTCGTCCGTATTTGTAAGGAGCGAGATATAATCCGCGACCTTCCATGGCGTGATTGTGACGTAGCATCTCTTGCAACTGACGTTGCGCGGCTTTTCCGTCGTTCACCGCCTTCGCTACACCCGCCGCTCCACCGATCAGGGATCCGAGCGCACCCAACATTGGTAGAATCGGCAACACGCCGCCGCGTTTCGCTACCGGAAGTATCCGTTTCTTCGCCGTTTTTTTCTTCGTCTTCGTCTTTGTCCTCTTCAGACCCATACCGAGCTTCGTCTTGGCTTTCATCGCTGCCCAGACAGCTGTGGCGGCGGCTCTCTCACGGAGAGTCGAATCTCTCGCACCGATGCGATTTCGCGCTTTCTCGGCGAGTATCCTATCCGCCGCGTGTCTCTCTGTGAGATCGTTGCTCCGAGAGTATGCTATATCGTGTTCACGACACGCCGCGTCCAATGGATTGATACCTCGATCGCCTCTGGCTAATCGCTTCTGCAACCGCGTGCCTGGACCGCAAAACTGATAGCCGGGAATATGGAATTCGATCGGAAGCGCGTTTATCGCACGATTTAAGAGACCGCTGCCTCTCACAATTCTCGCTGACATACGTAGCAATCTTTTATTAACGGTGGCGGACCGTCGATGTGCGTTCGCTGCCACGGCTGATTGTAATGTCGCATGCACGAACGATATTGTTGAACCTCAGAATCAGCCTTTATATATTCTGGAAGCTTGTCCCACAATCGTTCCACGTAATCACCAAAATTTTGCAGTAAAAGAATCTTTGGGATATACTGCAGTTGTTCAGCGGTAAGCCGGAAAATGTCTCTTTCATCCGACAGAAGGAGAAACATTTTTGATACTGAGCGGTTTCGAGTCGAGACACCTCTATAAATAGGTCTCCCCCCCCTCGCGATCATTCGCAAAATTGATTCGAAAGAGAAAACATGCGGTTCGTACGACAACCGTTGACGATACGCGTGACGAATTGCGATGACAGATTACGATCAATGGGGGACAACGCGGAGATGCGCAGACACGGTACGATGCTACCGACTACTATACGCGCGATCGTTTGCGGCCCCTCGAATTGCGGTAAAACCAACGTTCTGATAAGTCTACTGGAAAGTCCGCACGGTGTACGTTTCGAGAACGTGTACGTGTACTCAAAGTCGCTGCAACAGCCGAAATATCGATATCTGGAGAATTTGTTGACGCCGATCGACGAAATCGGCTACTTTACATTCTCGAATAACAGTGACGTCATTCCACCGAGCGAGGCACGTCCAAACTCGATTTTCGTCTTCGATGACGTGGCGTGCGACAAGCAAGATACGATAAGAGAGTACTTCTCAATGGGTCGTCACTCGAACGTCGACTGCTTCTATCTCTGTCAGACGTACGCGAGAATACCAAAACATCTTATACGCGACAACGCGAACCTGCTGATCTTGTTTAAACAGGATGGTACCAACTTGAAACACGTGTACAACGATCACGTGAATACCGACATGTCGTACGAGGATTTCAGTGAATTATGTCGTACTTGTTGGCAGCAAAAGTATGGATTCCTAGTGATAGATAAGGACAGCTCGCTTACGAACGGGCGATACAGAAAAGGATTTAACGTGTTCGCGATACCGCGAAACGATTAGTCGCTGCTGACATTCCGTCGAGAGGAGTGAAACGCTCGACATTCCGTCGACATGGCTGGAAGCGATAATATTCGCGAGCGTGAAAAGGTTGCGAGGGAGATTGAGAAAACGAGCGAATCGATCCGCAAGAAACATCGCGCTTTGAAGACCGGTAAGATCGACGACGATATCGCGGTCAAGACCCATTTTGGACCCATTATCGAGCCACTGCAAAAGATCGCCGGCAACTCTAACTTAATCGCGGTGAAAAACGAGCCGGAGAGTAACGCTGACGCGAAGATTAAAACGTTACCCATCAAGCGGTACAAGAAGGAAGAAGAGGAGGAGGAGGTGGTGGATGCAACACCGAAAAAGAGGAAACGATTGAAGGCGAATCGTTTGTTATCGACACCGCGTGCATCCGATCTATCGGATGCTTTACTGGATGAACCACCGATAACCTCTACACCGTCAGCGACAACGAGAATCGTACAACCCACGATCAACCCTGAATCACTCGCAATCGAAAATGTTTTCGAAACCACGGGCAACCCGCTCGAAACATCCGTTCGAAACAGGTTACAAACGTCGGAAGGTCAAGAAGTGTTACGAGAGCACTTGGGACCATTGGGACAAAAGTACATGAGCGCTCTCCTTAGTGGCGACGACAAAAACAAGATCGATCACGTGTACGGTGTCTATTTCGACGAGAATGAAATGCGTCTCGGTAACAAACGATTCGACATTGATAGAGATGACTCTATAATCATTGACAAAGTGAGGTATATCGGTACACCTGGATTATACGAGTTGATCTTCAAGAGAATTCCCGATGACGTCATATACACTGAGGACGATATGCAAAAATATAAGAGCATATTAATGACGACGAGTGCGCATAAACGCAAATATGATGCGCAAGGTCGATTAAATAGCAACAAGGGATACAAGTATAAACAAATTATCGCGCCGTTGATGTCGATCGAATCGAAAAAGAATAAATCTGGAATGGGTGTATTCATGCCTCGCGCGATGACGCTAACCGACAATAAGATCGATTACGTGCACTGGGACGACCCCAACGAGCTAGTGGATCGGCTCCGATTGCTCGACGCTTCGCGCCGAGCTGGCCACAACGCTCACGACAACGAGATCCTGTCGATCCTAGAGGAACTTCGCGAAGCCGGCCTTATTATAAATTAAACGGTGTCTCGACGAAACTAATCAGTCGATCGACGTCACTCGCATCGAAAAAAAAATGCCTATCAACAAATTTGGATTATTCGAACGGAGAAATGATGCGATCGACACAAGCGATCATTGGGGTAAATTGGCGAAGAGTTACTTGCGTCAAAACGCTCTGTGTCGCGTCGCTACGGACTATGACGCGAGATCGCGCAAAATTCGCCGTGTAGCGCAACCTGAGGCCGATACCGATGCAGTCAACAAACTGTACGTGGAAGAATGCGTTAAAACATTGATGAATCAACAGAAAGAATCAGACGAGAAGCTGACTGCGTTCGAGAAGGACGTGCGAGCTTTGCAGACTGCGATAAACGAGCTTCAGCGTGCGATTAACACTAATTCAGAAACGGCTGTCAATCTGTAATGAGCTGTAGTGAACGGCTTAGGAGCGGCTATTGTACAATTATTGAGCATCTACAAAGGCTTATCGAACGGCTACGAACAGTTATCGAACAGCTACAAACAATTATCGAACGACTATAAACGGTTATCGAACGGTTATCAAGCTACGATGAGTGGTAGTGATCGAAGAGGAAACGGTCTCGAACGAGGTTACGAACAATTCAAGAACAGCTGCGAACGAGGTTACGAGCACCTCAAGGACGGCTGCGAACAAGGCTATGAACACGTCAGAAACGGCTACATACGAGGCGGTATACAACTCAGGAACGGCTACGAACGGGTCAGAAACGATTGTCAACGAGGCTACGAACGGGTCAGAAACGATTGTGAACGAGGCTACGGACTACTTAGAAGCGACTACCAACAGGGCCAAGGACGGCAACAAACGGGTCAAGAACGGCAGTGAACGACTATCGAACGTCAACGAACGAGCCAGGAACGTCTATCGAACGTCTATCGAACGCCAACGAACGAGCCAGGAACGTCTATCGAACGTCTATCGAACGCCAACGAACGGCCAGGAACGTCTATCGAAGTCAACGAACGACCAGGAACGTCTATCGAACGTCTATCGAACGCCAACGAACGAGCCAAGAACGTCTATCGAACGTCTATCGAACGCCAACGAACGAGCCAGGAACGTCTATCGAACGTCTATCGAACGCCAACGAACGGCCCAGGAACGTCTATCGAACGTCAACGAACGAGCCAGGAACGTCTATCGAACGTCTATCGAACGCCAACGAACGAGCCAAGAACGTCTATCGAACGTCTATCGAACGCCAACGAACGGCCCAGGAACGTCTATCGAACGCCAACGAACGGGCCAGGAACGTCTATCGAACGTCAACGATGGATCGGCGATCGGAAATAACCGAGGAAGCGAAGAAACAACATAGTTTAGAGAAACGGCAGTTAGTGAACGAACTGCACGCACCGGCGAGAAAAAATTTTCCCCGAAGACACGTCATAGTGCGGGGATACGATGACCTGTGGCAAGCCGACATCGTCGAGATGCGTCCGTATTCTCGTTTCAACAGAGGTTACCACTACATACTCACAGTCATCGATGCGTTGAGCAAGCACGCGTGGGCCGTACCACTCAAGAGTAAAGGCGGAAGCGAGACAGCTGACGCTATCGCCGAGATAATTCGAGATAGCAAGAGGTGCCCGAAAAACATACAGACCGATATGGGGAAGGAATTTTATAACGCCGACGTGCAACGGCTCGTGCGAAAACATAACATCAATCACTATTCTACGTATTCGATATTGAAGGCATCGATCGTTGAGCGATTCAATCGCACGCTGAAAAACGACATGTGGAAGATGTTTACGCTGAACGGATCTTACAAGTGGATCCACGCGTTGCCTCGACTCGTATCGGATTACAACGCGCGCAAGCATCGAACGATCGGTATGCGACCCGTCGACGTTACCCCCGCGATCGCTGAAAGACTCTTGGCTACTGTATACAACCGTGTAAATATCGCGGGTCCGGCGAAATTCAAAGTAGGTGACTCGGTACGCGTTAGCAAGTACAAGACAGTTTTCGAGAAGGGTTACACGCCAAATTGGACAACCGAGGTGTTTAAGATCGTTAAAGTGCAGCATACTAATCCCGTAAGCTATCTACTCGAGGATTATCGTAAAAAATCTATCACTGGAGCGTTCTACGAGCACGAGTTGCATCGCGCGAATTATCCGGACGTGTATCTCGTGGAGAAAGTACTGCGCAGGAGGAGTGACGAGGTTTACGTGAAATGGCTGGGATTTGACAATTCGCACAATTCTTGGATACATAAGGACAATATGATTTAATTCATACAAATTGTATTTATTTTTAAATTTAAGAAAAAATATGTACAATATATAAAAAATATACATGAAATATATAAAATACAAAAAATCTTTATTAATACATCCTTTCCAATAATCGTATATAATACAATATATGAAATACATATACATATGAGATACATATACAAAAATAATATTTCTTTATAGTATAATATATTACATTATATTACATTACATTTTATATATATATTACATTATATTACATTACATTATATATTATAAGGGTATCTGATAATGTCCCCATGGTAACGTGTCGGTCGAATCAGGTACGATATACCGCTTGTCGTCGTACGGACTCAGAGCAATTTTCGTCTCGCGGACGGTATACACTTCGTGCAATTTCGATCTTATGCAAGATTGCTGTCGTGTCATTTCTATTTCGTCATTCAAACACCGCGTGTAATCGTTGAATGTTATCGTTCTCGCAACAACGTTACTTTTGACGCCTTTAACCTTCTTCGTATCCTTTTTCCCGTCCACTCTCACCGCGTACATTTTTGCTCTAAGCCCGACGAATTCGGTCATTATCGCGCCGTTATTTTCATCTTTCATTAAACCCGGCACTTTTTTGTTCGCGAGCGGCATACCGTACGCATTGTCCGCGGCATAATCGCTCGTATCGAATCGGTTGATATCGCGCTTCATATTTTCATAGACATCTTCGCACTCAATGTGGTACATAAGACTGTCTGTGTCGGTGTACATTACCCGGCATTTATCACGATATAGCGGTGACATGTACTCATGATGAAATTCGTACAAGCACGTTTTAGAAATGTCGAGTATGCACATGCCGACATAGATTGGTTTATAAAATTTCACTTCAAGTTTGCGTAATTCTATGGCAACCAAATTTTCCGAAAAGACGCTTCTACTATGAAAATTTGGTTTCGCTATCATTGCTTCTGCGCCGTATCGTCCGTCCCACTTTGTTAATAATTTTACATCGACACGATTACGCACATTTTCCATCGTCTTGCCAAATACCGCGTTATTCATCAGTTTATATAAATTTTTTTCAAAATCATTTTTCGCGAGTGTTCTAAACTGTGTATTTAATTCGATATAACTGCGAAGCCACGGAGATTGTGTAAATTGTAATACGCGATGTATTTTTGTAACGCGAAGGCCGTGTTGCGTACATTGCTGTAGGTTACGGTAGTGTATCACGTAACGCTTCTTATCGTATAGCGTTGCGAGGAGTTTGTCTTGCCGCTTGCCGGGCGGCTTGTCGCGTGTCGGGCAAAACGGTAGGTCAGTGTGCGTATCGTGAAGATGTTGCGGGTACTCGAGATCGACTTCGAGGATATAACCAGTAGGCGAATCTAACGCGATCGATGCTACGTCAAAATTCGACACGTCGTCGACCCATCGAAAATCGGCGTAAGGCAACGGTTGACACATTGCCCATCCGTATAAATTATTTACATCGAAATACATTAAGTACGACGATGGTTTCGATGGATCGTACGATTGTTGCATGTACTTGTTATTAGCGCGAGCGTATCTGTTGGAACATTGGCTCAGACCACCGCGTATACCGCGTTCGATAAACATGACCATATCGATGTCGGTAAGCAATTCGAACGTAATCTTTGTATGTTTTAACATGGCATCCCACGTGTATCCGGGGAGAGTATAATAATACGCGGGGTCGAGTCCGTAACTTTTGATGCAACTATCGCGAAAGTTTTCAAAAATATCGGCTAATAACAAGACGTCGATTTTGAGATACAAATCGCTATATTCGCCCAGCGTTCGAATGAAGAATCGCGTCCAGATATTTTCGGCGTGCGCGTAATCGCTCTCGGATATAGTTTCACCGGTCAAAGAACTGTAGAATAATTCGCGCGGTGGTAAACACGTATCTTGCAACTTGTCGACGCAATCAATGTATTCGTACGGAAAGACGCCTTTCCGTGTTAATAAATTGAAATTTTCTGCAGATAAATTTTGAAATTTCGATTTTAAAATTTTGAGTTTATCTTTGTCTAAATAAGATGCCAATTTGTCGAGACTTGCCGTAAGAAATTTGTACGAATCGATGAAGCGTAATTTTATATAATTTTTCCAATTGTATTGTGCGACTTTAACAGTTTTTGTAAACGAAATATACTTTTCCTTGGTTATCGGAAGTAATTCGATTTCCCCTTCGAACGCTGTGGCTATATCCTCGATAATGAAATGCGCGTCGTAACCGGATAAATTATGAAAGACTATCGGAATATATAAAGATTCTTTGTAATTCAGATTGCAATTTGAGTGCGCGGGACCCCTATATCGCCCGGTCAAATGACAATGATCGCGTACGCGTGCATCGTCTTCTTGCGTAAACGGTTTTTCGCATATATGACAATGCGTTGCTCTGTGAAATTTTTCCCACTCGTCCGATGTTAAATTTACCATGGGGACATTTGTAGTCATTAAAATAGTCTTTACACGTAACGCTAAATTTCTAAGTTCTTCGGCGAACCACGCGATACAATCAATACTGCGGCGAGAATGGTACGCGGATAACGAGTCGTCGAACGAACATTGTATATAATAAGCTATACTAAATACCTTATGATGCTGATAACTTTTTTCTTCGTCAGTCTTTGTCAACGCACATTCCAAATCGGCATAGATCACGAATGGAAGCCGCTCTTTCCTCGTGTAGTTGTTGAACTCGAGCCACTTGTCATTGTCGCTCGGCAATCGGATAGCGCAGTCGTTTATTTTTCCACAGTCTACCGTATGTGACTGCAACTTGTTCTCCGATCCGAAATAGTGCAAGCATCTGTAAAAGAATATTTAAATTAAAGATTTATGCAATGCATTATATATATTTTATAATTACATAAACTATTTAAATTATACGTACCGATCACAGATATATTTCTTGTGATCCTTTTTACTCAACTGTGAACTGACAAGTCGGGAGAGATTCTTGATCCAAGCGAAATGTCCAACGCTGTTGCCGTCTTGCACGTACAGCAAGTTCACATGTTTGTCTTTCTTGTGTTCCGAAAGATGTATCGGGACGATGCAGTTCTCTTTCTCGATGCTGTAGACGTTGATGGAGATATTGTTTATATGTTCAAACTTTTTTAGTTGGTTCAACGTCATCGGAAACTCAATATTTTGTACATTTAACACCGTCGTATAGTGGGGATATGAAGATTCCCGTTCCGTATGATTTTCGGCGGGATATAGAGCGGCCACCACTGCCCACGCAAAACACGCATTGTCTCTGGATTGCACGTTAACCACCGCTTTCTTCGCCGTAATTTCTCGCGGCAATTTAATATAACATCCCGCGCGCATAGAATTATATTTATTTACATTAACAGTCAAATTCTGTATTCGCGACAATGCCCAGCCACTGTCACGTTCCTGAAATTCTTCCAACGATGCTAGGGTGGGCTCGATAACGCGACGCTCGTACCACTCGTGTAAATCGGACGTGCGAAAGAGTTCACAGTTTCTCGTATTGATACTTTTATTCGCACGCTTATCACCCGACACAAATTCACCGTTGAATATAGTGTTCACTTTTACACTGTTGTGTGTTTTTATAACGTCTTGCACTTGCTCGAGCACGATGTCTTTGGCATCCTCGAGAAATTGACGAGGTTCGATATAGTTTGCGTTAATCACCGCACCGGTCAGAATACGGCTATCGAACGCGGTATCGATCTCTCGCCAAACGAGTCTTTCCGCGTTATTGTCGCCGCTGTAATCACCGCCGCTGGGTATAAACCGCCTCTGCAATCGAGTCTTTGCACCTTCGAGTCGCGCGATTTTAGCCACCAGAGACTGTCTACTTCCGATCGAGAGTCGCGGACGCTTGACACGGCTGCGTTCTTCGAGCTGTTCGATAAATTCCTCGCAACGCTGCAGCCATGCAAAATACTCGCCCAAGGTGGCAATTTGGCGGGACTGCTCCACCAGGTCGCGTTCAATCTGCTCGATGTTTTCCATTTTTTTCTCCTGTCTTTTTCTTTCACACTTTTAAAACACTACGTCGCAGTTTTCTACGGAGCACTTGCACGTGTCGATGGGCGTTCAAATCATGTACTATGATTTGATGCGTTTCAATCCTCCTTATATATATTTCACCCTTTCTTATCTTTGTGAACGGAGGAAGCAAGGGCGCAAAGCAGCCGAATATCGGCGCTGATGCGTTGCATTCTTTCCGAGAAAAAATCGTTGAAGATAATTCTGGGGGGCGCCATTTGTTTATATTGTTTATAAATTCGCACTATGAGTAATTCAATGAGAGAGAGATAAGAATTACTTTTATTGGGGGGTGAGGGGGTGCACCGCGAGAGCGCAAAGCAGCCGAACATCGGCGCTGATACGTTGCATTCTTTCCGAGAAAAAATCGTTGAAGATAATTCTGGAACGCCATTTGTTTATATTGTTTATAAATTCGCGCAACGAGTAATTCAATGAGAGAGAGAGAGATAAGAATACGTCGAACGAAAAAAAAATCTAGAATTACTTTTATTGGGGGTGAGGGGGTGCACCGCGAGAGCGCAAAGCAGCCGAACATCGGCGCTGATGCGTTGCATTCCTTCCGAGAAAAAATCGTTGAAGATGATTCTGTGGGGCGCCATTTGTTTATATTGTTTATAAATTCGCGTGACGCGTAATTCAATGTGAGAGATAAGAATACGTCCAACGGAAAAAATCTAGAATTACTTATATTGGGGGTGAGGGGGTGAGGGGGGTGAGGGGGTGAGGGTGGTGAGGGATGAGGGGGTGAGGGGTGAGGGGGTACCGCGAGAGCTATTTTGTAAGGATATGTCGAACGGAAAAAATCTATAATTACTCATATGAGGGGGGTGAGGGGGTGGTACCGCGAGAGCTATTTTGTTTGCGAAAACATGTCCCGACGCGTTAGGGTATGTAATACAATATTGCTTGATAAAATACCGCTGTTTATATTGTTTATCTCTCAACCGGGTATGTAATATAATATTACTTATATTTGCGATAAAACATCCAACGCGCGCCACCTCCGAAATCCCCTCCGTCCCGCGTGACGTCATTCCCCCTCGCCCCGGAGAACCCCCTCGCGCCTCACCCCCCCTGAGGTGCCTTGCTGTGTTTCGCGTGAACTTGGTGCGAGACACTACCATGTCTCTTGATCACGACCACCGGTGACAGTAACAGAGTTGAGCTGAGATTGTTAAAAACGACATATTTATTGCAAAACGAATTTTCTTTATTATACATATTATATATATATATATATATATATATATATATATATATATATGTAGGAAATACGCGGGATATTATAGAAAAGTATCTTGGTTTATTAGAGCTTCTATTACAGAGGTATGATTCCTCGCAGATCTCGACCACGACTGCCTCTTTTCGGTTCGCAATTCCTACCCCGTCTTTTGGGTCTCATACGTGGCCCAATAGTTAAAAGGGGTATATCAAAAAAAAGGGGGGGAAAATTGGAGAAAAAAAGGGAAAAGGGGTTAAAAAAAAAAGGCATAGAATCATTCCATATCATATATATATATATATATATATATATATATATATATATATATATATATAAAGGGTGTCCCGAAACTAACGCTTGATATTTTAAAGGCAGATTCTCTAGCCAATTTAAAAACGATTTTTCCTCAGCGAAAATGTCGAGGGAGATCATTATTTTTTGCATATTCCCAATTTTTGTCATCATGTATCTTTCTCTAACTAAGCCTTAAATTAAAATTCTATTAAAGTAAACTCTACCTAAAATTAACTAAAGAATGTGACTTTATTAATATTTTATTCCCATAAGCCTTAGTTTGCGAAAAACCCTTTATTTTCAATCGTTTATAACTCGAAAACTATTAGTGCCGCGACATTTTCGCTGAGGAAAAATCGTTTTTAAATTGACCAGAGAATCTGCCTTTAAAATATCAAGCGTTAGTTTCGGGACACCCCGTATATGAGTAATAAATATTATCTATATTAATAATAATCATGTGACTATGTGTTTTTGAATACATAGTGTCCTAAAAGTGATGCAATTATATATCTGTATAAGTAATGTCATTGTTAGAATTCAAGCGAAAAAGTTCTCTGCAATTTTTTCATGGGATGATTAGTTAAAGTGTGTCTAATTAATAAAAAATACCTAATTAATTGTAACATTTAGTTTGATACAACAAGATGACAATGCTATACATGTGACTGTTATTTTATTATCTTTTTTGCATTCCACTAAACATTATTTTTAATTTGCTATTTTTTAATTATTTACTTGATTAATGGTCCAATTAAAAAATTAGAGAATTTTTTTATTTGGATTATAACAAGTGACATTGCTGTACATATTATCAATTATGTCATTTTTAGGATGTAATATTTCTTGTTTTATTCTGCTACGATTCCGCTGTTACATTATAACAACAAGTCATGCACGATTTCTGTCAAATTTTTGTCGTCAGTATGTTATGACAAGCATGATCTATTCTTGCTGTATTTCTGCTATCGCATCGTGATGGCGAAATGTATTTCATATTTGTCATATTTTTACCGACATGGCAAATGATACTTAATTTTTTGCATTTTTTGCATTCACACTATATCAAATATACTATATTATCCTAGTACAAAATTATCCTAGCATTATATTATCCTAGTAAAAAAACAATTGGATACTGTAGATAGGAATCTGCTATAAAGTCATAATTTAGTTTGCTATCTGTACACTGCCGACAACATGGTGTTAACATTTTACTATCTGGGAAATTGTTTAAGATATTTAAAAAACTAATTTGTATCGAGCATTTTACAAAATTCGCAATATTTTCAGAAATATATCAAATATTAAGAGCTTTCATGTATATGATTTATACGTTATTATTCTATTTACATTTTAAACACAATAATAGTTAGGAGCTGCACAGTCTGTTCGATTTCTGCTGCCATCAGATTATATTAGTAAATTTTGCTGTTTCTATTGTCAATTTTATTATAAAATGTGAGGTTCTATTGGCATTATAAAAGCATAATGAAGATATGATACTAATTAGCAACTTCTGGATAAATCTTGCCAATCTGCTAACATAGTGCAGCCATTCTGCTTACTGGCTAATCTATGCGTATATGTGTATATATATATATTGTATACTGACCAGTATGATTTTTCAACAAATTAGCATTTGCTTCCGGACCATACGTCATCATTGACCCAATTAACACGATTAGGATAATCTCGATCAGAAATAACATTAGCACTTGTTGTTTCTGAGTAATCGATGAATACATTGTCTGCAAAAAAATAAATATTTGTTTTTTTTTATTTATTGTTAAAACACACATATAATTACATTGCACTTATAGTTACATTGCTATTATTAAATTATTACAAAAAAATTGGTTATCTTTTTGTTACATTTTATTTGAAAATAAAATTACACAGGTCCGTCTTTTATTTGACACATTCCATGCGGCGTGGGTCGTATACGCCCCATTCCTAACTTTCCGTTCAAGCTTTTTTTATGTAGTGTATCTTAACTTTTATATCTTTTTTTCATAATTATGATATTTTTGTAGTATTATAAATATTGTAAGGAATATACTATTAACAAAACTATTAGTCCTGATAATGTGGGGAACGGGAAATCATCTAAAATCGACCCGGCACAGAAAGTCATCTAAAATTGATTTGGCACGGAACGTGTTAAAGCTAATTTTTAAGACAAGATAATTAACTACTTTTTTATTAAATAGCTATTATTTTCATATATTACATCCGCTGAACTCCACGATTCTTTTCTTTCTTCGATAAAATATCCGAAGATGATAAATAGTAAGAATCGCTCTGCTCCTTGGGTGCAAACCGATTCTTAATATTTATCATCTTCGGATATTTTATCGAAGAAAGAAAAGAATCATGGAGAGTTCAGCGAATGTAATATATGAAAATAATAGCTTTTTAATAAAAAAGTAGTCAATTATCTTGTCTTAAAAATTAGCTTTAAATAAAAGACGGACCTGTGTAATTTTATTTTCAAATAGAATGTAACAAAAAGATAACCAATTTTTTGTAATAATTTAATAATAGCAATGAAATAATGATAACGAACGCAAAATCTGACCCATGTATATAACCAACATTTGAATTTTGTGGATAAATTTAATTAAACAAAATCAAATATTGAGGATGACCAGTCGTGATAGCTTGAAAATTTTTAAATAAAAACAGTGAGTTAGATTCGATAGTTACGCGAATGAAAGCGCATAAAACCCACACAGCACAAATGGCTATTTGCCGACTGATAATCCACATTTTTTAGTCAACTTGAAGTCGTCTTTTTAAGTCGATGTTTAGTCAACTATTTCTAATACAGTTTATTGTCGACTTTAACTATCGACTATGAGTCGACTTAAGGTCGACCATTTTCAGAAAATTAAAAGTCGCCTTTCGGTAAAGAGAAAAGTCGATTAACTTAGGCATTTTCAAAGACTTGGTTGATTTAATTTCATTATTCTTTAATTGTATTATATGTAACAATATTATACAGGGTGTCCCGGGTTTTTCCGATCAAACTTTGGGAGCTTATTCTACAAGTTGAAATAAGAAAAAAATGTTATATAAAGTTTGTTTAGAAACGCTTTATTACGAAGTTATGAGAAAAAATGTTCACAAACCAAAAATAATGAGTCAAACGTGTTTATTCTCTCATTTCGAAGTGTCCTTGTACGTTGATACAAGCTTCACATCGATGTCTTATGGAACTTATTACATCAAAAATTTCCTGAGCGCTTTGTCGAATTTCAGCAACTGAGTTTGTAATTCGTTGTACTAGTTCTTCAAGTGAAGTCACCTCTGTACGGTAAACCTTATCTTTTAAAGTTCCCCATAGGTAAAAATCAAGAGGCGTTAAATCTGGTGATCTCGGAGGCCATAGGATCGGTCCCCCTCGACCAATCACCAAGTAAACACCAATAGAGTTGTTTGGAACGATATCATATTATTTGTAATAACTTCGTAATAAAGCGTTTCCAAACAAACTTCTTATAACTTTTTTTCTTATTTCAACTTGTAGAATAAGCTCTCAAAGTTTTATCGGAAAAACCCGGGACACCCTATATAATTAAAGTATAATAAAACCTACACGGAAAGATTTATCCAATAGATATCTAATAAATGTCTAAATGTCTATATGAGGTCTATATCCTCTATAGATAACCAATAGATGTATATATATCATCCACATATCTACATTCACACACAATAAATACGGACCACTAAATTTTAGCACAATTTTTTAACATCTTTCAATAACAATAAATCAGCGAAAAATCATCGTATTAAATTGAAATAAAACTCAAATTAAAGCTTGAATATTTCTTTTAAAAAGCAGAAACACAAATTTGAGTTACAAAAAATATTTTACAAAAAAATATTTTAAAATTACGGAAATTGAAGATAGACTTTGAGAAATGAGAAACAAATTTTTTATAACTGGTACAAAAATTTTACAAAAATTTTTGTTTCCTGATACAAAAATGTAGGGGTTTTTAAAACAGCTCATTTATTTCTTAATAAATTCATATTTTAATCAATTTTCTATGATCTTTTTTAATAAAGTTATATCGTTTTTTGAGGAAAGATTTAAATCTGACCGTCTATCTCTATGTGAAGCATCTTGGATCAAGTTACACTTTAATTTCTTTTTTGAAAAAGTTTTCCATGATAATTTGTTTCTGAATTGCAGATTTTATAAGGAAAGTTTCATTTTATAACATTTTCTTCAAAACGATATAACTTTATCAAAAAAGGTCGTAGAAAATTTATTAAAATATAGATCTATTAAAACATTTTTGTACCAGGGAGCCGATTTTCCTGAGCAATGCAGCAGTTTAAAAAAAATTTGTTTTCTATTTCTCAAAGTCTATCTTCAGCATTCATCATTTTGTAAAACATTTTTTGTAACTCAAATTTTTTAATTTTTAAGAGGATTGTTTAATTTAAGCTTTATTTCATATCAATACACACAGTGATTTTTTACTGATGTATTGCCATTAAAAGATGTTAAAATATTTTACTAAAATTTAGTAGCCCGTTTTTTTTGTCTGTGAGTCTACAGGGTGTCCCATTTTAAAAAACGCACCTAGATAATTCTTCAACGAAGCATTTTCAGCAAAAATGTTTCAGACAAAAATTGTATGGTTTCAAGGAGGACATAAGATGGTGTCATTAATTTGACCTTGAATAGTTACTTGAAAGTCACGTGAAGGTCACCTTCAATTTTTTAAATGGAACCGCCTACTTTTTATTGCATATTCTTCCAGCTCTCAAGAGCTTTCCAAAACACTATAATGAAGCATATTTCATTAAGTACTTTTCGAGTTATGAGGCTTGAAATAATTTCTTAATTTTACATAAACCGTGAAATATCTTGTAAAATATTCATTTCTCGATTATCTTACCTTAATACTTTTATGCACAAAATAATGTGAGGATTCGATTAGTGTAAAGGAAAAACAGTTGTTTTCGAGAAAAAATATGTAATTGTTAATTGCAAATTACATATTTTTTCTCCGAAACAATTATGTTTTTTCTTTACACCAATCGATTTCTACCATACAACTTTTGTCTGAAACATTTTTGCTGAAAATGCTTCGTTGAAGAATTATCGAGGTGCGGTTTTTAAAATGGGACACCCTGTATATATTCACCAAGTAGCTATCAAAGATATTGAATGGCTAAATAGAAATATTTATATCCCCTAAAAAAACCTTATAAAGTTTAAAAAATACGCCAAGTACATAAAAAAAATCTTTAAAAAAATCAAAAAATCTAAAAGTGATAAAAATAAAATATTTAAAAACCGATATGAGATCAATATTAGCCAAGTACAATAAATTTTGTGATATTAATTCGTAATGGATACTAAATGAGTTAAGATTACTTTAATTCCTAAAGCATTTTTTATATGATGTATATAATTTAAAAAAGTTTTACACAAATTCTAAATCGTATAAATGATCTTTAAGTCGAAGTAAGATATGAAAACTTGGCGTGCCCCGTATTCAAATCATATAGTTTAAAACAGGAAAAAGCTATATTTTTTATGTAAATGAAAATTTGAAATTACACTACGGACCGCGTACGCGCGTAACTAAATTTCGAACTTATATATCTTGTCTCCTCTGTATTATCTGGAAATCACCACATAGAGATGAGGCAAAGTGAAATTCCTTTTTTTGGATTTTTTGCCTCCTCTGTATTACCTGGAAATCATTACATGGAGATTAGGCAAATCTCTTTTTTGTGAGTTTTTTATTTTTCTGCAAGTAAAGTTTGATTGTTGCAAGCCGGATTGAAAAGCCTCACGAGTCGTTTCTAGCCCACAGGCTGCCAGTTGCATATTCGTAGTCTAAAGCTTATTTTATAAAAATGTAAATTGTATTTACTAAATGAAAGGATTAACAAATATATATTGTATATATGTATATTGTATAATAAAATTTTTTATTTTATTCAAGCTATGTAAACGACAGGGCGGGGCGGGAGGGGAGCACGCCAAGTTTTCATATCTTACTTCGACCAGAAGGTCGTTTATGCGATTTAGAATTTGTGTAGAACTTTTTTAAATTATATACATCATATAAAAAATGCTTTAGGAATTAAAGTAATCTTAACTCATTTAGTATGGATTACGAATTAATATCACATAATTTATTGTACTTGGCTAATATTATTGATCGCATATCGGTTTTTAAATATTTTATTTTTATCATTCTTTTAGATTTTTTGATTTTATTAAAGATTTTTTTATGTACTTGGCATATTTTTTTACCTTTATAAAGTTTTTTTAGGGGATCTCACCGCTTTTTGTAAAAATTTATATTATTTCTGCAGAAAATATGTTAGATTTTTTTAAATATATTTTTTATGTACTTGACGTATTTTTTTTACCTTTGTAAAGTTGTTTCTAGAAGGATATCATCACTTTTTGTAAAAATTTATATTATTTCTGCAAAGAATATATATGCATTTTTAAAAATCCTAACTAAGGGTGTAAGTCGCGTATTTTTACGAGGCTTCATTTCCTAGATATTAGAGTTCACTCCCAAAGGGTGGTTTTTGAATATTGTTATAATACGATATTAGTCTCCTTAGAAGTCTTATCTAATGGCACAGTTTTTATATTTTTATAATACCCTGTTTTCGAGATATTAAATTTTACCCCCAAAAGGTTTTTGAAAATTATTATGAAATAAATTAATCTCTCACACGTATACACACACATATACACATATCACACGTATGCACACACATGTACATAAATGATTTTGTTTCTTAAGGGTTTCTTATCCTAAAGCGACGGGCGAACTCCGACGGATTAGCGCCCCCATCTGAACGTAACTAAAAATGTTGATAATATCGATAATATCGACATTTTTAGTTCCGCCATTACCGACATTATTATTGAAACATGCATAATATAATAGAAAATATAAATAAAAATCTTTTGCATTCCGTTCAATATATTGAAATGAGATATCATATTTTTATTGATTTATATATACATGCATATATATAATATATTTTATATATGTATAAAATATATATATATATATATATATATATATATTAAATATATTATGTGTATATGTATATGTAAATATATATATAATTGTTGTATATGTAAATGTTTATATACTTGTAATATCAATTTACAAACATTTACATTACATTATATATTTATCTCATCGCGAATATGAATAGAATAATGAATTTATTAATTTTTTCAATTTACAATTTCTGAATATATAGTAGGCCCATCTATCGCCCATTCTTGTGAGATGCAATATACCTTCTTCGTCTCTCCAATTTTAATTAACGAAGATAATCTTTACATTGAGATTTTTTTAGATCGCCTCTGGGATAAATATTTTTTAATTATCACAGCGCTCATATAAACCGCATCGGGTATAAAATATTTTTTAAAACCAGCACACGAATAGATCGCCTCTGGGATAAATATTTTTTAATTATCACAGCGCTCATGCAAACCGCATCTGGTATAAAATATTTTTAAAAACCAGCACACGAATAGATCGTCTCTGGGACAAATATTTTTTAATTACCACAGCGCTCATGCAAACCGCATCTGGTATAAAATATTTTTAAAAACCAGCACACGAATACATCACCTCTGAGACAAATACTTTTAAAAGCAGCTAGCTCACGAATAAGTCGTCTCTGGCACTAACTACTACAAATATATATATATATATATATATATATATATATATATGTATACACATATAAAGTATGTAATCTTTGACCATAGAGAGGCGAGCGTTTGGCATTATACTTACACATCATTATATGAGCACTATATATAAAATAAATAAATATGCACTATATATATTTTACTTTCATTACTATAATCGACACGTTATAACGCGTTGTAACTTGTAACGGTCGTTACGGTCGACTGTTCTTACGCTGTTTTCTTGTTACGTCTACATACGTAAGCACCGGCAGCGCGACAGCAAGTATCTGTTCGCGCAACAAATATATAATAAAATAATTTTAAATATTACCTGATTTATGTCGTATTTGGTGTCATTTTAATCACAAAAATCTCATTAATTTATTACAAATATTTGTAAACGGATAAAATGCAAAATAAAAGTTTTAGTTTTAATTTTATAAGATGTTTATATGTATAGATAAAGAAAAATCCCCCATGTTGAAGCGTCGCTAAAAGCGAGAGTGAGAACGAATAAGAAGCAAGCGAGATGAATAACATCAAAGAGTTCCGAAGTCTCTCGCGAGGTTCCCTTTATCTATAATCTTTCACGTATTATATATCATCTTACAATCGAAAATAAAACTTTCATAATTCGCATTTTATTACTTTGAAAATAATTTTAATTAATTAATGAGATTTTTGTGATTAAAATGACACCAAATACGACATAAATTGGATAATTTTTAATAAAATATGTTATCAAAAATTTGATTATTTATTTCATTAAAATTGACCGATTTATGTCGTGTTTGGTGTCATTTTAATCGCAAAAATCTCATTAATTCATTGCAATTATTTTCAAATCGAAAAAGTGCGAAATAAAAATTTTAATTTTTACGATATTTAAATCTAACAGTTGTTATAGATAAGGAAAGGTCTCCGATCGAAGCGAGAGCGAGAAGGAGTAAGGAGCAAGCGAGATGACGAGACATGAAAGAGTTCCGAAGTCTCGCTCGCCAGGCTCACTTTTTCTTATCTTCATATCTATAAATGTTAACTTACTGTGAAAAATAAAATTTTTATATTTCGTATTTTTTCGATTTGAAAATAATTACAATGGATTTATGAGATTTTTGCGATTAAAATGATACCAAATATGATATAAATCGGATCATTTTTAATCAAATTAATTATTAAATTTTAATTATATATTTAATTAAAAATGATCCGATTTATGTCATGTTTGGTGTCATTTTAATCGCAAAAGTCTCATTAATCTATTGCAATTATTTTCAAATCAAAAAAATGCGAAATATAAAAATTTTATTTTTCACAATAAGTTGACTTGTATACATATGAAGATAAAAAAAAGCGAGCCTGGCGAGCGAGACTTCGGAACTTTTTGATGACTCGTCATCTCACTTGCTCCTTACTTCTTCTGGCTTTCGCTTCGAATCGGAGACCTTTCCTTATCTATAACAATTGTTAGAGATTTCGTAAAATCATATTGTTTCTTTCCCTCTTGCATGCGTGTGACAATAATTTATATATACGCATTATTATTATTGTATTCCCTCTCATATTTTTTCTTTCGTTTTCTCGATCATATACTCGTTCTGTCTCTTTCTAATTTCTCGCTCATTACATATCGCCTAGCTTCATGCTTCATACATACACGGTTACACATGTTGCGTTTCTCTCTCTCTCTCTCTCTCTCTATCTCTTTCACTCTCTTTGTCTCTGGTTATTTGCTCGGTATTATATTTTTTCATTCGCTCATGTCACTTTTACTTTTTTGATTTTTGTTTCTCTATATGAAAATAGTTTTTTATATGTATGCATTTTTATTCTATAATAAATATAAAATATTTCTCTCTCTCTCTCTCTGTTTTGTGATAATAAATACATCTATATAATAGAATTTATATACATTTTTTACATTTACAGTAGAATAATCTTTATGATAATTGATCACAATTTACAACTATTTACCAAGAATAAAGTTTAGTAAAATCAATTTACATCAAATATGTATATAAATAAAATCACTACCCCGAGTTACCTCGACATATGATATAATAATGAAATTTACAAATTTTATTGTAGGAAAATTTTGTTTTTTTGACAAATATAGACTAGTTCTTATAAATTATAAATACATACTTATCAGCTATAAGAATCATGTGACTATTATTATTGTATTGTATGAAATAAATAATTGAAATAAACTTGTATGTACTTGTTTTATTAAACATGTATAAGCATATTCAATTTTATGATTCTTATAGTTAATAAGTATGTATTTATAATTTATAAGAACTAGTCTATATTTGTCAAAAAAATAAAATTTTCCTACAATAAAATTTGTAAATTTCATTATTATACCATATGTCGAGGTAATTCGTAGTATTGATTTTATTAATATACATATTTGATGTAAATTGATCTTATTAAACTTTATTCTTGGTAAATAGTTGTAAATTGTAATCAATTTTCATAAAGATTATTCTTATTGTAAATGTAAAAAATATATATAAATTGTATTGTATAGGTGTATTTATTATAACAAAACAGAGAGAAAGAGAGACAAATATTTTATATTTATTATAGAATAAAAATGCATACATATAAAAAACTATTTTCATATAGAGAAACGAGAACCAAAAAAATAAAAGTAACATGAGCGAATGAAAGAATATCATACCGAGCAAATAAACAGAGACAGAGAGAGAGAGAGAAACGCAACATGTATAACCGTGTATGTGTGAAGTATGAAGCTGAGCGATATATAATGAGCGAGAAATTAGAAAGAGACAGAATGAGCATATGATCGAGAAAACGAAAGAAAAAATACGAGAGGGAATGTAATAATAATAATGCATATATATAAATTATTGTCACACGCATGAAAGAGGGAAAGAGACAATACGATATTTTGTCTGTCCTTGTCGATAACAGATTGCAGTTCCATCTATCATACTATTCGTCAACTAATTTTGCTCTGTTTTACTCTTTTGACATCGATTCTGTACGCGCACGCATGTACACTAAACAGTTCGATCAAAAATCTTTTTATACAAGCTTCTAAGATCATTTCTTTTACTTCTGTATTATTCTTTCATGTTATCCCAAGTGAGAGCGCTGTGTCTTTTACAGAGACAAACTGCAAAACTTATATATTAAAACAATATTGTCATGACGTGATGCAAGAAGTCGGTAACACGACTGTAATTAACACAATTATCAGTAACTTTTCTTGATTTTTTGTATGAAGTTATAGAGCCCGCACTTCGTTATTCTTAGTACTTTAATTGTGGAAAAGGATTTATCGATCTGTGTAGCCAATAAAAAGATTAATGATCGAACTGATTCTTCGCATCTTGTCGGTAAAAGAGTCGACTTTAGGATCCCCTTAAAGCATTTTTGCACACCAAAGCGAATAATCATATATGCGCGGTGTGAACGCAACTTGAGGGACAAAATCGCATTGAATGTGTGCGTGCGAAGATACGTTCATGAGTCTGAATCTTATGGAGATGAAATTAACCCTTTTGTACCTCCAGCTTTCTCAAAACAGATGCGTTTCATATAAAGACAGTTTTATAGGTTTTTGGGGATGCTGATTCCAAATTTACTAAAATTTGAATTCAAAATGGCAAATTTAAGATGGCGACTATGAAAAGTTTAAATATCAATATATTTAAAATATGAGCTTGGATTTTTGTTTTAAATATATATTATGATTTTTCTGAATGTACACACACACACGTTCGATTCATGGCGTTGTTATACACTTTTTTTTGCAAGCCGCGCATCTGCCGCGAAACTCGGATGCTCGTCGCACGCGTCATCTTACTTCACATACATTTTAATTACACATATAAACTATTATATTTATCATAATAAAGGTGTAATCACATTTAAATAAAACTTTGTTTATTATTAGCGCATAAATTCTATGATTTTTCAACATAATATACGGTTATTCTTCACTCTAAAAGTTTGATTTTTTGCAAAGTTTAGATAATTATATTTTATTGTAAACATTATATTTCAAAGTGTGTGATTTTTTGCATGTAGCTTGAACTTTCTTCTTTAAAATAAGCTAAGGTAAAAGTTGATAGGATTATTTGTTTAAAAGTTATGATTCTTTTCGTGGGTAGGACATATATGTCCCGGAGGTATGAAAGGGTTAAATGATGGCTTTGAGTGAATAATGTTGAATTAGTGTTATTGACTTTGAGAAAGAGATGCACTTTCTTTAATATAGATAATTCTTTATTTGCTTGCTGAATGACATGTTCTTGCTTTTCTTTTACATACCAAAACCAAAACATTACGCTTCCTCTTTTTCGTTTTTATAGCGCTACACGCGGAAAACCATGTTGCTATTTTAAACTACATCTTTCTTAGATCCGACATGCCGCCCCCCTTGACAAATATGACAATATTTTCAATAAATCAAAATAATAAATAAAAGAAGAATGAAATTTAATTTGCAATTAACAATTACATTTTTTTTTTTAAAACAACTATGTTTTCTCTTTACACCAATTGATTCCTCTCATTATTTTGTACATAAAAGTATTAAGGTAAGATAATCGAAAAATGAATATTTTACTAGATATTATATGGTTTATGTAAAATTAAGAAATTATTTCAAGCCTCATAACTCGAAAAGTACTTAATGAAGAAATACTTTATTACACTGTTTTGGAAAGCTCTCGAGATAAGCTACAAGAATAAGTAATAAAAAATAGGGGTTCTGTTTAAAAAATTGAAGGTGACCTTCACGTGACCTCCAAACGACTCTCCAAGGTCAAATCATTGTCACCATCTGATGGCCCCCTTCAAGCCATACAACTTTTGTTTGAAACATTTTTTTATTTAACGTACCGTTTCGGAGATATTTGAGCGTATTATTTAAAATGGGGCACACTATACATCTACTAGTTATTTATAGAGGATATGATCCTCATATAGACATTTAGACATTTATTAGATATCTATTAGATAAATTTTTCCGTGTGGGACTGAGACAAAATAAAAGAAACAATATTGAATATGTAGCGTTTTGCCATACGCCACAAGAGCGTACCGGCATACCGCACCGGGCGCCTACCACACGGCAGCCCGCGCACGCGATACGCGCACGGTAGCGCGAACGTTAAGGGGATTCCCCCGAGCTGAATCACAGGCCGGCCGACAGATAGCAACGAAGGCGAACCTCTTCGTGTAAGTGAAGCCCGTCAGCCTCAGTATGTAAGGCCGAGCGCAGCGAAGGAACATCGAGTCACGACTCAGTACAGAGTGAGCACGCTCTAGACGACGGTCGTAGATTCTACTTTTTGTTAGAGCCTCAGCACTCAGTAACCGTACAGCGAAACCGTATTCCATCAAGCTTTTTGGACACGAGCCTCCACGTTCCTGTGAGGATTACGTCGAGGCGCAGTCATATTCCACGCAGTGTTGTCAGGTGGGTCAGGTTTTTCGCGCATGCGCGACAGTAATGGCGGCTAACCAGCGCTGTATCACTGGTATCTGGAATCAGGTATCACATAGAAGATTTGGCGGGCTGAAGGAGTTACTGTATTACTGTATTTTATATTATGCGTAAACACATATGCATATATACGCAGATAAAAATGTGTGCCGTTGATTATTCGGAATAATTTTCTAAGAGAACATTTTTTCGGGCGACCAGCGGCACACCTTTTTGTCTGTATTAGATACTTCATTGAGGCCGCGTTCGCTGCGCATGCGCGAAAAACCTGACCCGCCTGACAACACTGATTCCACGGCCGCTAATCTCGCCCCGATCACTCGGGCCAGCGAAGCAGTCGTGTGAAGAGTACGGGCCTCCGAGAAAGCGGGTCACCTGGCTGCTGCTACCTTGGAACCTCATACCTTTGGAGCTGGAACCCTCTAAGTCTAACCAGACCACCGAGGTGTCTACTCCACCAGTGGGACATCAGGATGCGATGCTACATCTCGCCGACAGCCGTTGGAAGTTACCCGGCTTTACTCTCTCCGTTACCTCCATCACCTCGTCAGCAGAAAGAGATAGGCGTACAAACTACACGCACCCTAGTACACCGGGGTACGCAGGCGCAGCCGACAACTCAGGAGCAGGCTGTCCAATCGGACAGCGATTGGGAGACAAACTCCACGTCCATCGCAACCCAGACGGAAGCACCACCGGCGGACCAAAACAACAACTGCCTGGATCACTAAAAGTGACCAAGACGTTCCCGCCAATAACTTACCGGGAGCGACTGAATTATTAATCGGTCCTTATCAGCACCAGACAAACACTGTAAATACTTGTACATAGATAGAATAAATCATCGTTGTTTATACCAGGAGAATCTATACGACGCAACCCACACTCAGTCTCATCCTCTGCGAGCGAAATAAAGAACACGCAAACCGCGAGCGCAGTAAAACTAGGAAATATACCTAGAGAATATAACACAGGTAGGCAAAGCAAGAAGCGGCTGAACTAAGGAATGGTTTGACAAAGATTGCAGAACAGCAATACAAGAGAAAAATAAAAAGACAACAAATCCTGCAGCGAAATACAAGATCGACTTATGAAAAATACAGCATAAGCAGAATAAACGTAGAAAAAATAATAAGGAGAAAAAAGAAAGAACACATGAAAAATAAAATTAAGGAGTTAGAACAACTTAACAAAGCCAACGAAAATAGAAAATTCTACAACGCAATGAAAAACATAACAATTGAATACAGAGCGAGAACAAATGCTATATGCGATGCAAAAGGTCACATTATAAAGGATTAGAAAATGATAATGGAGAGATGGCGGAGCACTTCGAAAAAATGCTCAATAGGGTGACTACAATCAAAACTGTGAAGAAATAAATGCCACAGAAGAGAATGTATCGGTACCAACCCTAGAAGAATTCGAAAAATACATTAAAAAACAAAAAAGTAATAAAGCATCTGGAAATGATGAGATACCGGCAGAACTGCTAAAATATGGAGAGAAGCAATTACATCGCACATTACATAATTTAATATATAAAATATAGAGAAACGAGGAACTACCGGAGGAATGGGGAGTTGGTCTAATATGTCCGATATTTAAAAAAGATGATAGATTTGATTGCAAAAACTATAGAGGGTCATGTTATTAAATGTGACATACAATGTATTCTCAAGCATTGTATAGGCAAGATTAAACAAATACGCGGAAAAAATTATAGGCGACTATTAATGCGGATTTAAAGCGGGAAAGGGAACCATGGATTAAATATTCACATAAAGACAAGCATTGAAGAAATGTTATGAACGCGACATTGACCTGTATTTGATCTTTGTAGATTTCCAACAGGCATTTGATAGCGTTAAATAGGATCAATTACTGAGGGAACTAAAAAAATTTGGAATATCAAGAAAACTGGTAAAACTTATTGAGACTTCCCTATATCGATCACGAAGGAAAGTATACTTGATAAAAAGACCAGCAGGAGTATAAACTTAACAGTTGGAGGGAAGCAGGGAGACGCGCTATCAGCTACCTTATTCAATCTGGCGCTGCACAGTGCCATAAGAAAAATTAATGCGCATGGTACCATCATAAACAAAATCAAACAATTACTAGCATATGGCAATCATATGGCCTTGATCGCCAAAAACCAAGAAAAGCTCGTAGAAACCTTTTATATACTTGAGAAGCAAACAAAAAAATAGATTTACGTATAAATGAAATGAAAACAAAATATATGAAAATATCTCCGTCGCCAAAAAGATACGTAAAACAAGATCTGACTATAAACCAATACCAAAGATGTATTACCTTTGAATGTATTAATAATTTCTCGCACTTACGTATCAAGGGACGCGGTAGCGTTGCGACGCCAAGTACATAAAAAACAGGTCCAAGCATTGAGTTGAAAGTCACTGTTCTCGACGCGGCGCTACCAAGTACCTTATCCGGAATTTCGCGTCAAGTAAACTTTCGGTTAAGATATTTAATAAACTAAAGCCGTAATCAAAAATCTAACGACACTTTTATGATATAATATGAGTACAAGCTTTTGATTGCGACCTGTTTGAATAAAATCGGTGCAGTCAATCCTGAGAAATGATGATCGAATATCAGAATTGTGACATTTTTCGTTCTTTCTTCCATTTCCTTCAGGTTCAGACTCACGTACATATGCTCGCACGCACACACGCAAAGCGAGTTTGTCTCTCAAGCGGCGTTCACACCGCTGCGTATACGATTATGTACAATGCTTTAAGAGACAAAATCATATGTGTGCATGTGCGTACATACGTGTGATATGTATATATATGTGATATGTATATGTATATGTGTGTACGTACATATGAAAGATAAATTTATTAAAGTATAGTGCGGAATAGTGTAACAAGGAAGAGAAGTGACATGTTAAGCAGTCAGGTTACTTGTTTAAAAACACAGATTTTAAGAAATAAATAAGAGTAAAAAATAAAAGTATAGTGCAGAACAAGGAAGAAATGTAGTGTGTAATAACGTACCAAGAAAGAGAAGTGACATATTAAAAGTTATTATCAAGCGACGTAGTAGCGTCGCGACGTCGAGTGCATTTATTAGTAAAAACACAGATTTGTGACACTTAACGACAACCAAGTGGACTGTGATTCATCAATCAAAAGGTAAATATTGTGAAATTTTCCTCATTTCTGTTTAGATTAGACATAACATATTTTAACATATTATATTAATAAAGAGAATAGACAGTTATCATTTTGTGGAATATAATTATGTAATTTATAATTATATATATACAGGGTGGCCCATTTTAATCCATCCAGTCGAATATCTCGAAAACCAAGCCCGGGAGAGAAAAATGTTTCAGACAAAAGTTGTTTGGTTTCGAGGGGGCCCTCGATACCATTGGTTTTACCTTGAAAAGTCGTTTAAAGGTCACGTGAAGGTCACCTTCAACTTTTTAAATGGAACACCCCATATACTTTTGCATATTCTTGTAGCTTGCCTCGATAGCTTCCAAAACACAATAATTAAACATTTTTTCATTAATTACTTTTCGAGTTATGAGGCTTGAAATAATTTCTTAATTTTACATCAACCATAAAATATCTAGTAAAATATTCATTCTTTGATTATCTTACCTTAATACTTTTATGTACAAAATAATGAGAGGAATCAATTGGTGTAAAGAAAATGCATAGTTGTTTTTAAGAAAAAATTTGTAATTTGCAATTAACAATTCCATATTTTTTCTTAAAAACAACTGTATGTTTTCTTTACACTAATTAATTACTCTCAATATTTTGTACATAAAAGTATTAAGGTAAGATAATCGAAAAATGAATATTTTACTAGATATTTTATGGTTTATGTAAAATTAAGAAATTATTTCAAGCCTCATAACTCGAAAAGTACTTAATGAAAAAATGTTTAATTATAGTGTTTTGGAAAGCTCTCGAGGCAAGCTACAAGAATATGTAAAAGTATATAAGATGTTCCATTTAAAAAGTTGGACGTGACCTTCACGTGACCTTCAAACGACTTTTCAAGATAAAACCATCTTATGGCTCCCTTAAAACCATACAACTTTTGTTTAAAACATTTTCACCGAAACCGCCATGGTTTCGAGATATTCGAGAGTGAAAGTTAAAATGGAACACCTATATATATATATATATATATATATATATATATATACAGGGTGAATCATAATGGTTGTACCAACCTTTTACCATTAGAGATCAATTACCGACTGCAACTGTAATCAATTGAATGATTCATAGCTGACAGCTGCTTGGATCGACCGTGTCTGCAGTAACGTACAAGCGAGTTTAATACTGTGAATCAAATAATATACATATTCTATGCATTCATACTTTTCTAATATATTTAACTCTTTTATGTACAAATTTTTCTTTCTACACGGTTTTTTTCTAATAACGCGATTTCTTATTGTGAAACGTATCTGCCGCGTAAAAAGAGATATCTTTTGCATTCGTGTATTTTTTAATAAAAAATTAAAAAATACACGAATGCAAAAGATATCTCTTTTTACGCGGCAGATACGTTTCACAATAAGAAATCGCGTTATTAGAAAAAAACCGTGTAGAAAGAAAAATATGTACATAAAAGAGTTAAATATATTAGAAAAGTATGAATGCATAGAATATGTATATTATTTGATTCACAGTATTAAACTCGCTTGTACGTTACTGCAGACACGGTCGATCCAAGCAGCTGTCATCTATGAATCATTCAATTGATTACAGTTGCAGTCGGTAATTGATCTCTAATGGTAAAAGGTTGGTACAACCATTATGATTCACCCTGTATATATATATAGGTGTAAAGAAAACACATATATAGAAAGAAAACACATAGTTGTTTTTGAGAAAAAATATGTAATTGTTAATTGCAAATTACATATTTTTTCTCACAAACAACTATGTGTTTTCTTTACACCATATATATATATATATATATATTATTTATATAACAAAATTATAAATATGAAATATAACAAATATAACAAAATTTTATATAAAATTATACTACAAAGAATGAAAATATATAAATGTACCTATTTCATTGATTATATATATGTAAATTTTATATTTTTACACATTTCCTATATTTTTTCATATGCAAATTGTACGAATTTACACACACGATTCAGGTAGTTTAATTAGAGATGGAAGAAGAATATGGTCCATATTCTGAATCCTCTTTTATCCATATGTTACGTCCGATGGACGTCGTGATTCTTTTCTTTCTTTGAAGCTATACAAAACTATACGATAACCATGTGCGCGAGTAACTCTCGGCGATATCCAAATCAAGGAAACGAAAAATAATAAATGAGCCTAGACTACGCGGATAGTATGTCATTATAAATAAAAAATTTCTACTAAAATAAAGAACTGTAATAAAATCGAACTCGCATATGTTTACAGTTGGGACGTCCGTTAGAACCATTGGAACTCTAGAAACAAAGCGATCCTTCTTAAGAATCGCACCAACTATAAACATATGTATATCTAACCCTTGCAGCGGATATCTAAGACCGAGGGACTCGAAGCAAAAAATAAACGAGAAAAGCTAGAGCTAAGGATGGTCAGTCGATGGAACCTAGGAATTTTCAACAAAATCGGAACCAGAGGCGGAATAAAAATTTTATAGCGCTCCACACGTGGAGCTATGAAAACAGAAACCCTTCAGGGCTGCAGAATCCTAAGCGGGCAATCAAAAAAAGGGGGAAACTAAACAATTCGCCTGGCCACCCCTATGCGCTAGCCGAAACGCGAAAAGACTCTCGCAAGTCATAAAATCTGTCCGCTAAGCTCCCACTCTCTGCTGAATAGAGCCAAATTTTGGAACCAAAGGGCCAGCCTATTACAATCTTAGAACCGCCTTTCCCTCCAAAATCAGCCTCCTTGTTCTTAAGAAGGGGGCAACTGAAATTATCTCATTCGCCCAAAAGGGATTCCCACTATCTAGAAAAGAGGAGGAGCAACGACTTTAAAACTCGAGCGCAAGACGCGGACACTCAGTTCTTCATTAAGAAATAATAAGCCAACTCTTCCGTGCAGAGTATTTTTCTAAATTCAGACATCCGGTATCTAACATTGAACGAACTCTGTCTGCTAAATTTCACAACTCATTTTCCATAAGCAAGTGAAGTGAGTGAGGTGAACACGTTGGACCAACTGAGCATTCTATTGATCATCAACCAGCAGCGCTTCCAGCTCCGGCCGGAATTGAATTTTTTCCAACACTTTTCGACGTTCACTATAAGTAGTAAGTCCAATTTCACTTTATCCTCCTCCTCCTCTCGTGTTAGCCAACTGTCATTGGGAATGATTCTTGACTGATTATTCTCTAATCGGTAGGAAATAAATTTCGTCAATTTAAGGGGTAACACCACTCTAGAATTTTGAAAAAATCGATTTTTTTTTTTTACTTAAACAACACTTTAGGGCCTCAAAAATAATATCCACTTAGTCTTATAGTGAAAAAAAATTTTTAAATAGCGTGATTTTTAAATTCATGATTCGCTTTTATGCTGCTTTTAAATATAGTACCTGTTAAATATAGTAAGTGACCATATTACTTACTGAGCAAAGGTTTTCTGAGTTCCTCAGTTGTTCACCAGGGTGCGTAATCGTATAATAAAAATAAACATGTATGTGTGAGTTAGTGTAGCTACGAAACCGACGTCGAAAACACGTATCCGTTACTTTCTCTGCTTTGTAGTGTTTAAATTTGCATTAACGTTGTGTATTTCTGTTTTTTTTTTGTGTGCAAATTGTTAATCATACAAATACAGAAAATGAGTGATAAAGCAGTGTATAGTGGAAAAAAATCCGAAAAGGGAAAGCCGTCAAATTTGAATAGACCAAAAATCTCAAGGCGCCGACCGTTAAACCGTTACGAATTAGAGAAACCAAGCATTGAAAACACTAACACATCAGCCTCCAAATTGTCAGCGATCGATCCGGATGAATTCGAAGTGAACCAAGGTTTTGGTTACAGAATTTTGAATTTTTTAACAGTATTTACTGCCATATCGCAGGCAGTTGTTTGCAAGAAGTGCAAGTCTGATATAACGTTCACTGAATGTGGAATGCGTGGCTTAGGATTTAAAATTGTAATTTCTTGTGCAAACTGCGATAAAACTGTTATTCCTTCTTCTCCACTCATTGAAAGAGGATACGAAATCAATCGTAGAATTGTTCTTGCAATGCGGCTTTTGGGAGTAGGATTAAATGGAACCATCAAATTTTGTGCGTTCATGGATCTGCCACGGCCTATTTTTCAATCCTTTTACGATTGTGTTGTAAAGAAAATTGCTACTGAAGCAGAGAATGTTTGTAAGTTGAGCATGAGAAGTGCAGCTCAAGAAGAAAAAGTGAAAAGCATTGAGAATGGCCTTACAAATGGCATCACAGTATCAGGCGATGGATCTTGGAGGAAACGTGGCTTTTCTTCCCTTTTTGGCATCGTATCACTGATTGGATGGTTTACTGGCAAAGTTGTCGATGTTTTAGTGAAATCTAAATATTGCAAGGCTTGTGAGTATTGGCAGAAGAAAACTGATACTGAAGAGTACAAAGAGTGGGCCCAATCTCACGAAAAAGAGTGTCAAGCAAACCACGTCGGCTCAGCGGGTAAGATGGAAGTTGATGCTGTTATAGAAATGTTCCAACGCTCAGAATCACTGCACAACTTGAAGTACGTCAATTACGTAGGAGATGGCGATTCAAAAACTTTTAAAGGAATCATAGATGCACAGCCTTACAATGATTTTACTGTGTTTAAGAAGGAGTGCATCGATCATGTCCAAAAGAGAATGGGTTTTCGTCTTCGTAATTTGAAGAAAAATACAAAAGGCCTTGGAGGAAAAGGAAAACTTACTGGTGCACTAATTGATGAGTTGACGATTTATTATGGTTTGGCAATACGCAGAAATCATGATTCAGTTAAGAAAATGCAGAATGACATTTATGCAACTCTACAGCACAAATTATCGACGGACGACAATCCCATGCATGAAAAATGCCCGCGCGGAGAAGACTCGTGGTGCTCGTGGCAAAGGGCATAGGCCACTGGTGATACCAGTTATAAAGATAAGCCAGCTCTCTCGCAAGAAGTTTATAAAGCGATTTTGCCCATTTATGAAGAATTAAGCCGAGACGAATTGCTTACTCGTTGTTTAGGCGGCTTCACACAAAATAGCAACGAGAGCTTCAACTCTACCATATGGTCTATGGCTCCAAAATCAGTATCTAGTGGCAAGCATGTGCTTGATATTGCTGTTTACATTGCTGTAGGCACATACAATGACGGCTTATCAAGTATCATGAGGCTCATGCAGCATTTGGGTATTACAATCGGGCCAAATTGTTTCAATTTCTGCGTGGAAACAGACAAGCGCCGCATATACTTTTCTGAAAGATCACTGACAAACGCTGCTAAAAAAGCCAGGCTTTCCATAAAATCGCTCAGGAAGGAAGAAGAAGAGGCTAGCATTGAAGCAGATGGCCAAATGTACGGAGCAGGTATCGCAGATTGAAAGGTAAAATAAAATTTCAAAGATTTAAGTGTTCGTAAAACTTAGGGAGCGTTTTTCACGAAATCACTTTCTTCAAACTGGGAGAAAAGATTACTTGAATACTATTGCATGGATCTATTTCAAATTTTGACAGTAGCTTTTAAATCACATTCTCTACAGAAGTACGTAGCCGTTTTTTGATAAGATTAAAATTTTTTTTTTATGAACAATTGAAGACGTTTTTTTTGCCAAAAATCGAGTTTTTTTTCAACAGTGCACCATTTTTACAAAAATTGATTTTAAAAAAATCCCTACGTACTTCTATAGGCAATAGTATGTAGATTAAGAAAATTTTGTTTTTTTGTTCCAGGTCTCATGGGTCGCGAGAAATCCTTTCTCCCGTCAAGGCTCTTCGAAGAAACATGATTTTGAAAATTGGCTCTGGCGCCGCCATTTTGTAACAAAATAATAATAAAAAAAATTTTTTTTACACTTCAATATATGCTAAATGTACTGTCTAAAAAGGAATTCTATCCCGCTTCCCATACTCCCACAATAAATTATCAAAAATAGGCCTTTTTTTCAGTCGCTAGAGTGGTGTTACCCCTTAATAATCGTTTGATTACTTCTTGTCTCTTTCCTCTTCCTAATCATCTTCCTCATCATTCCTCGTTCGCCGGGAATCTCCGCAAGGCGATTCGCGAACAATCCCTCGTTCGCCGGAAATCTCCGCAAGGCGATTCGCGAACAATTCCTAATCCGAATTTCTCCTAAATTTCAAATCTTTATTTGAAACCATTTCCGAGTCATGTTAATTCAATTCATTTCCCTCCTATTTATTATACTTAACTATCTCTTTATTAGTACGATCAATTTAAACTTAAGAGTAAAATCTTTCAGAACGGGTTATTATTTTGCCTAAGTCTTACCCATCTTTTCCCAATGACAACAGTAATAGAATTAATAATAGCTAGTCTAACATCAAGTCTATAAGATATTCAGCGTCAAATTATTATTAGTGCCTTGCTCCGGTAAACGGCGGGCAGCGTTGCGGTGGCGGAATCGGCTGAACAGACGGTCGAGACAGGCTCAATCGTTACCTAAACCCACTAATGGCGATACCTTAAATAATATTAATTCTGACGCGGCCGTTAGCAGTAATAAACTCGACACTAGCACACACCCTCCTAACCCCTCTTCCTCACCCCTTATCCCGAATTATTCTCCTATCTCGTCCCCAGGGCATTCCTCGACCTCCCCCGGTACACCTGTTCCGGGCCCCGCGCCGTCGTCTGCTTCAGCCCCCAGATTTCCTACCCCGACCCCACCAGAACTTTCTCCTTCCCCAACTACGCCCTCTACCCTTGTTTTTGAACCCTCTCCTTCGCCTTCTCCCGCACCCTCCTTAGAATCTCCCTCTCCTTCCCCTATACTTATTATCACCCTTGATTCAGACCCTCCTTCCCCTTCCACCTCCTTAGTTTTCTGAATTCGGCGAGGCTCTGGGAGATTTTGCGAGAGATCTTCCCGACCTTGAAGAGGATTCCAACGACTTCGACTTCCCTCCCGATTCCCCGTCGAGACATCCTAACAGTCCCGAAACATCTGAACCTCCCCATCCTGATTCTCTAAATTATTTCTTATCTCAGTTCCCCCTCTTCGATCTCCCCATACCTGAGGGAACTTTCTGCGTGGGCCCAGGCCAAGTTCGCCACCAAGCTTATTTAATCTCATAACCACCGTCCCTTCCGATTCCGTCATCCCCTGGTACCTCCCGGGTTATCAACTCCCTTTAGCTGTTCCTATCCAAGCCCTCTGGAGGAGGTTTCCCCCTTCCACAGTTAGGATTGAAGAACTCTGACCCTTCGCTTTTCCCCCTCACCCAATAAATTTGTACATAATTCCCCACTTCCTGTAACCCACACACATCTCCGCAAGCGACGAACTCTATACTTCCTCTAATGAATAAACGTTATTCACATTTTTATTACACATTTACTTTTATTTTGTTTTAAACCTTATATTATATTATTTATATGTATATTGTATTAATCAGTCAGAATTTAACTCTTAACGTAAATTCTTCCCTGTATATTCTGACTGACGTCCTCCGAACCTATGTAACACCCGCGGAAATTCCCTCACATATACAATACAACACACATAAATTTTTCAATTATATTTGTAATTTTAAAAGTTTTTATATAACCCTGTAGATATGCTTCATATCTCTTAAATAATTAATTAATGAATAAACTCTAATTTATGACAAAATCTTCATTTATTTTTCTACCCGTTCTCATTCCTTGAAGTCCGAAATCGCACAGGGTCCCGTCCCGACTAAAAGAGATTCGATTCTCTTACCGAAAAGGGACCGACGAGCGTAACGGCCTAGGACACTCACAGAGTTAAAGGGACCATTCTGGTCACTGACCTGTGCCAGGCCCCTGACAGTGCGCTCGACCCGATCTGTACACACGCCGCAAAGTGTGTCACCGGGTAAGTAGGTTGCGTCCTTCCAGATGGCCCGACCTTTCGAGGGTCTGGACGTAACAGATAAAAGTGCTTTTAAAAGTGGCTTATAAGCCTTCTGATTGGCTGTAAGCCACTTTTAGAGGCACTTTTATCGATAAAAGAGGATTCAGAATATAGACCTATGTGTATTATGAACTCAAGTGACTATATTTGCTCTACAAAAGGTACACGCACCGGCAGGAACGGTATCCCGGTATGTATATATTGACGGTCGACGACATACGCACACATAGCGCGCACGTACGTGAGCTAAGAATTTATTCATTAAATTTTATCTTTTTATATAATTTAATTATTATTTAATTTAATAGAATGAATGCCGGCCTTTAATGCACGCGGTTAAGTCGCATTTCTTAAAAAAAAGAAAAGAAAAGTATGCATATCGATACTAGAGACACGTATAGAAACAGCGCGGTGTCCCGCGCGGTATATAGCTGTCTCGCTCGCACTCTCTCGTTCGAGCGTCGAGTGAGAGAGACGACTATTGGACACCTCTAACTCGATATCACATCTTGTAATGCTTTCTCTCGCTCTTATGCTGTGCGCGAAGGATGCAACATCGGAACGGCCCCCACTACTTTACCCCCACTTTCTTCTTCGCTGCCTGGCCCACGTACATGCGCGCTTCGCTTTTGTGAGTATGACGTCTGTGAGCGTCAACACAAGCATATTGGGACACCAATGGTGTCACACCATTCCTATCGGTGCGTGTATAAAGCAAGAGACCGAAAACGACAGCGAACAAATACCGTGCAAGGAGTGTACGGCCGTGCAAGTAGAAAGAGTAACCGAATCAGTGCGATAAAACGCGAAAATTGATTACTTAAAATTCTAATGCGACGTGGTTTCAATTCGACGTGATAACGTGAAGTGGCGCGTGAAGGCATCGGATGCGTGATTTTATACCGTCGTCCTTCGAGAAGATTCTTAACAGTGAAAAATCACTTTTAAGTTGAAGTAATGAAAACAGAGAATCCTCTCGAAAGTCGGCCGATCATGTTTATTATTCTCTGAATCGGTTGAATTTTGAATTCGAGGTAAACGCAGCGAGGCGGCCCGCGCGGTCTCAGCGCGGGCGCCAGCGTTATCGCACGAAATCTACTACGCAAGCAGTCACGTCAATTGACGGTTAATTATTTCGCTTGTTTTTTGAACACGAATAATAATAAGCAATTTTTTATAAAAGTAAAGTTTTTCTTTCTTTTTCTTTCAGTAGATAAATATGATGTACGTGAAAATACATTCATGTATAAAATCTTAAAATAATGTTATTTATTTTGTTGAAAATGAAAATTCTATAACTTGTAAATTACATATATGACTTGGCAAATACTTTTAAGCGATAATGTTAGTAGTAGTGTATATTAGTACGATACCTTTCCCATCATATATCAATAATCGTCAATAATTAATTCAAGGCAAATTGTCTGTTGATTCCCACGATTATTGGTCTCGTTCACTGAAAGAAAATTTCATACTTTATCGCTTTCGTATTAGAAACATTTACTTATTTGGTAAACGACGCACATAATGCGGTATTTTCTCAATTTAGCAATTTATTAGTATTCTCACAAGATATCTCGTGAGCATAGAAATTGATTTTAATAAAACTTTGCACACATATAAAGAAATGAATAAATTTAGAAATTTTCAATTAGTGCTAAAAAAACAATTCTAATAAGAGAAATACCAGACATCATTCCCTCATTTTATTGAGTCTGACATATATCAAGAAACACAGTGTTTCGTACTAATTGTTAATCAAGACTTGGATCTGAATTGTGTGTGTGATGAAAGTGTCTTTATTTTTCTTCTACGTATTCTATTAAGCAAAGATATTACGAAAATTTCAATATAAAAATTTTCTTCTAAAAAACACTATCATTATAAATGTTCTAAAGAGAAATATTACATTGTTTTTTTTTCAGACAATATTACATTGCTTTTTAACTTTTATATTGCTTGAACATAAAATGATGCTAGCGTCGCTCGCAGTAAAAGGTAATCTATAATAAATTGTATATTGACCATATATATCGTATATTGATCAATCTTATTGCTATGTTCAATATTTATTTAATACGTAGGACAACAATAAATATTTTTACCCTATAAATCTAATAATTATATTTTATTAACCCTTTCGCTGCGGCGAATGCAGAGCGCGCGTGATAGACGGCACATATTTAGCCATAACCGCTTTAAATGGCGAAACTTTTTGCTGTCGCGCATCGCGTATCAGTTACTAGTATGAAGATATTTAAATAATGATAATATAAATACTGAGCACCTAAAGGCGCTAACAACACCATGTAAATGATAACACTTGAACGCCTTAAGAGGATCCCTCATTGAACAGCGAATTCTTACACGATACAGCGGGAGTGCCTCGTTTGACCACGTTGAGATTAACCACAGCCAATTATATCGACCTGTGCCTAGGGTAACCAGCAACGATTGACCAATCAGAGAGTCCTATTTTGAATTGGCCAATTGACGACGTAGTCAATCGGATGTCACCCCGATACAGCGCTCTAAATTCTCATCTAAATCTTCATACCATATCTCTCTCTCTCTATCTCGTTATTTATAAAGAAGATGCACTGCTTTTTCCACTCTACTTTATCGACATTTCAGGTACATACGGACCAAAATTTTTGGGCAGGTGCCATTTATTAATTACCCACACAGCACATTATAAAAGATAACGAAAAGTTGTCTTTTTTAAGTTAAGATGTCTATAAAGACATCTTTTCGCTCTGTCGAAAAAGATGACATGAAAGGGACATAATAGTATGTGGCACGTGTTTCTTCGCTTGCCGCTACGCGGCGAGCCACTCTTAACTTATCTCGTATTTAATATTTATCACGAAATGTATATAAAGAATTAGTAATTAATATAAGATCTGAAGCATATTTTTGCCTTTTACGAGCAGTAATGTCAGAAAGAGGATACTGCTCGCACGCATCAATCAGAAAGAGCCACATACGTGTGCTATGCCGAATGATTGCATGTGAGCCGCATCCTTTTCCTGACATTACTGTTTATCAGTTTAATTTCTGACAAATGGAATTTAAAATAATTTATTTAATAATCTGTATTTCTTGTTGGGATTCAGAATATTAAACGGATTATTAGAAATTAGGTGGATAAATTGGAGAAATAGTCTATTTATTGCGTGTATTGAAGTATTCCTACTACCGAGTGTCGATAATCTATATAGAATGAATCAAGTCATCTTTTAGTCATCATATGGACAAGACTAAAAAGTCACTGAATTCGGATCATGAGACGACTTTTAGCCATCTTTCCATCGACTTAACGATGTGAGTAAAAGATGTCTGTGACAAAAAAATGTCCAGTTTTAGTAGTACTTTTAGACGACTTGGTGCTGTGTGGCTAGACTACTAAACTCAATTTTCACACTTCCATAAGTTTTTACTGTGCAGTCCGCTATTGGTATGCTATTATTTTATGCATAAAAACTACAAAACATTTTTATACAAGGCTAATGTCTTTATAAAGTGATAGCTTTAGACGTCATGATGATCTAAGAAGTCGATAAATAAATATATAATTTTATACTTTTTTTTCTTTCTCAGTATATAATCGGCTTCCCCGTGTCCGTTTGCAACTATACTTCAACCGTAGAAAAGGAATTTTAATTCTATGCAGGCAATAAAAAATGGCACATGCCCAAAAATTACAGTGTTTTGTCGATAAAACAGATTGAAGGATCCCTTTAAGGCGCCAACAGTATACAATTATCAAAATTTTAAAACGCCTAAAGGCGCCTACAGCAGCAAAAGGGTTAAATATAACTATTAGAATTAACACAACAAACAAATATATAGCAAACACAAGAAAAATGTTGGAGATTATATTATCGATAAATAAGGATTTCAGAGTGTTCATTTCTTGATTAACTAGTTATCTTAGATGGTGCTAGCGGCGACATTCTTTAGCATTTCTAGCGAGCGCGCATGGTATTTCTGTATAACCCATGCTTTTTTTTGTTGTCGCGTTCACGTGTAGAAGAACCTCTCTGATTGTTATATTTTTCTTTCTTCCGTGTACTCAAAAAGTATATTTCATCTCACACAATGTAATCTAATGTCTCTGCTAATATCAATAAAATACATATTTAATATTCCATTAAAAGAGAGAGAGAGAAGAGAGAGAGAGAGAGAGAGCATGCGTGCGTGCGTATGTGTGTAGTGTGTGTAATTGTCTTCCATATTTTTCTAACCGTCTTTAAATCTTCCAAATTACTCAAAAATTTACATACACGATAGGCAATCATTCTGAAAAATTCCTTTTAACATTTTTATTTGCATCATATTTTACACAGAATTAGGTAAACCCTTTACTTCATTATATTTTCGTGGCAATATTAAATTTTTATTGGTTCTTCCAATCGATGTATTTCATATGTACATCTGATGATAGTGAAACTTCTATACTTGAGTTTAGACCTGACTTTTGAAAAGCTACAACATGGTTCTTTATATATTGTACTCACACAAAAATTACATATATACATAACATACATACATATATATACATATTGTGTGTGTGTGTGTGTGTGTGTATATATATACAGTGATGGGAAAAAGTTCCGGAACGGTCAAATATTTCATAAACTATGCACTTTAGAAAGAAATGTTTTAGACAAAAGTTGTATGGCTTGAAGGGGGCCATAAGATGGTGTCATTGGTTTGACCTTGGAGAGTCATTTGAAGATCACGTGAAATTTACCGTCAATTTCTTAAATGGAACCTCCTATTTTTTATTGCATATTCTTGTAGCTTATCTCGAGGGCTTTCCAAAACACAATAATTGCATATTCTTGTAGCTTATCTCGAGGGCTTTCCAAAACACAATAATAAAATATCTTTCCTTCAAGTACTTTTTGAGTTATAAGACTTGAAATAATTTCTTAAATTTACATAAACCGTAAAATATCTTGTAAAATATTCATTTTTCGATTATCTTACCTTAATACTTTTATGTACAAAATAATGAGAGGAATCAATTGGTGTAAAGAAAACACATAGTTATTTTTAAGAAAAAATATGTAATTGTTAATTGCAAATTACATTTTTTCTTTCGAAACAATTAATTGATGAAAAAATACTTCATTATAGTATTTTGAAAAGCTCTCGAGGTAAACTACAAGAATATGTAATAAAAAATATAGGGTTCCATTAAAAAAATTGAAGGTGACCTTCACGTGACCTTCAAACGATTTTTCAAGGTCAAACCAATGACACCATCTTATGGCCCCCTTCAAGCCATACAACTTTTGTCTGAGACATTTTACGCTATCGCCTCTACCTGAGGAGATATTCCCGTGGACGGATTAAAATTGCCACCATGTATACATATGTATATATGAAGCGAAGCGTAGCACAGCGCACTAGTTTGCAGAGCTAAAGGTCATGAGTTCGATTCCCAAAACCGAAAAATTGTATACGCTCGCTTCTCTCTCGGAAGGCAATGGCAAACCACTGAGAATATCTTGTCAAGAAAATGTTCCTAATATAGCCGTTCGGAATTGACGTTAAACACTAGGTCCCACGTTTGCTAAGTTAGGTGCGTAACACATATATATGAAAGGAAGATCACCACGTTTAAAATCGAATAAAGAGACTGAGGAGGATATATGTATATATATATATATATATATATATATATATATATATATATATAACAAAAACGACGTTATTTTTCTTGCATGTAATGTAATCATATTCATTTTAAAATATGCAAATAATTAGAAAGAAGGATAATTGTTTCTTCCTTGCGCTCCAACTACTGCGCTGTGACACTAATTTACCAATTTTGATTTAATTTTAATTAAGATATTATTCAATATAAAAATTTCTGTTTTTTACTACTTGCTAGTAAATAATTTAACATTACATTGAACATTTTATATAAAATTAATTATAATAGTGTTAAAACATAATAATTCTTTAAAGTTATTACCTAGTCACAAATTTTGTTTTTACTCTTACCGAGCTTGCGCGATAACTGTCGACATGTGAAGCGTCGTTTATCAAACTGTCGCAAATATCGTTCCACGTCGTTTAAGCCTCATTTAAGCTAGTTCTGATAATAAGAGTCGCTCTGGGATCATCATGCTTATTTTTATGAACCCCAAGGAAGAGGAAATTAGCAACATGTTATCTTTACATAATTTCTTTGTTATTTTTTTTAAGGCAAACAACAAGAAATAGTAGAAATTGCAATTTATATAATATATTAGAAAAGAAAACAAATTTTTTGGATAAAAAACGTTCATTTTGTCGAAAATCAAAATATATCAAAATACATCTTTTCCGTATCAATATCATACTGAAGATGCTAACCAATGCATAAATGGATTTGTGTAGATTTTTAGGATGATCTCATCAAGCGACGCAGTAGCGTCGCGATGCCAAGTACATAAAAAACCGCATTCGATGTTAAGAGTCACTGCTTTCGGATATATCAAGACGCTATCAAGTAGCTTATCTGAAGTAGCTTTTACATCAAATAAATTTTTGATTAAAATACCTCATGATTAATACTTCAGAAATTAAAACCGTAATCAAAAACCTAACAACACTTTCCAAACAATGTAAATTCAAGTTTTTAATTGCGACTAGTTTGACCAAAATTGGTATGGTCAATTTTGAAGTATGATAATTGTATACCAGAATAGTGACAATTTTTCTCTCGTTTCAATTTTTCAACTTTCAAACTCACGTATATATGCTTCCACACATACACATACAAAGCGATTTTATCCTAATAATATATTCGCAATGTTACGATTTATAATAAAGATCCGTTCGTAATATTTATAAAATATGAGCGATTGTTTAGCCAATCGGAACTGTCATTTAAACAATCATTTTTATCTGCATCGATACATCGATTATCTTTTATTTGAAAAGAAATATAATATATTATAATATTTATTTATATTATTACATTTATATTTATTTATATTTATATTTATTTATTTTTCTTTATATTTATATTTGTTTATATTTATTATTAATATTTCTAAGTCATTAAAATTAATAACCTAATATTATAAAATATATTATTAATTAATTAATATTTGAAAATTGGCTAATTTTTAATGTAATTTAATTACTTTTTTCATTTTCTTTCAATCGTTCTTATTTTTCCTCAATCTCTTCCATTTTCTTCATTCTTTCTATACAATATTCTTTCTTTTTTTCATATTCTTTTATTCTTTCCCAATCCTTTTCACTTTTTCTCATTTCATATAACAGTGCTGGGATTTATTTACAACTTTTGGCCAGATTTCTTAGCTTACGCCTACTGTTCCCCTCTTACCGCTCGCGCCTTAGCGACCGCGCCGCCGCACAGTGGGGGAAAAAGCACCTTTTGTGGACAAAATTCAGCCGACAGTCGAATCCTTAACAGATTTAAAAAATTTTTTTTTAAATTGTTGGAAATATTGCATAGGTTTTAAATGCTATATGCGTAAATTTTGATTACGGCCCAAATTAAAAATGGCGGATCCAATAAAGTGGGCATAAATATCAAAACTGTATGATTGCGAATAAATTCGTAACAAAATGTACATGTATTTATGCAAAGATGTTATTATGTGTTTGTAGTTAATAATTATGAATCTGCAGTTGAAAAAATGGCGGATTCAAGATGGTGGAAAACTTTTTACAAATAGCCGGATTCTCATGAAAATCAGTTTTTAATGGATTTTCGGGATCGCTGAATCTGAGAATAAAATGACAAAATTCAAGAAGGCAAATCTAATGAATCTTTATGATAAGATAAACGTCATTGATCACTTATTTTATAAGGAATTATGTAGTTCATTAAGGAAACCAGCAGAATTACTCGGACATTGTACTTATGAAAATGAACAAGGCGAACTATAAAAGGATTATTTATAAATTGTTTAAACTGACTTACAAAAATCAATCTGTTATGAGTAGCCATTTTCTATTATAAAACGGTAAAAAGTTATTAAGCAGTTTATTTTTAATCTGTTCAAGTTAATTCTCATCGTAATTGTATTCTTCTCTAATTTTGTCAATTAATACATCTATATTCTTTGTGTTTTTTGGTATTATTCCATATACAGAACCAGAAAAGTTCCTGTCTCACTGTAAAGTCCATCGTAATGCAATGCAAATTTAATGAAAAATAATGTAATTCTTTATCGAAAAATATGCAGAGAACTGTATAATATTGAAGGTATATACTGGGTGTTAAAAAAGTCTGAACACGGTCGAATATCTCGATAAGGAAGAGTTTTACTAGAAAGTGTTTCAAACAAAAATTGTATGGCTTCGAGGGGGACATAACATGGTACCATTGGTTTGACCTTGAAGAGTTATTTGAAGGTCACGTGAAGGTCATTTTCAACTTTTTAAACGGGACACCCTATATGCTTTTGCATATGCTTGTAGCTCATCTCGAGAGCTTTCCAAAACACTATAATTAAGTTAGTTTTCGTTAAGTACTTTCCGAGTTATGAGGCTTGAAATCATTTCTTAATTTTACATAAACCGTAAAATATTTTGTAAAATATTCATTTTCCGATTATCTTACCTTAATACTTTTATGTACAAAATAATGAAAGGAATCAATTGGTGTAAAGAAAATACATAGTTATTTAAAAAAAAAATATGTAATTGTTAATTGCAAATTACATATTTTTTTTTCGAAAAACTATGTTTTTTCTTTACACCAATTGATTCCTCTCATTATTTTGTACATAAAAGTATTAAGATAAGAAAATCGAGAAATGAATATTTTACTAGATATTTTATCGTTTATGTAAAATTAAGAAATGATTTCAAGCCTCATAACTCGGAAAGTACTTAATGAAAACTAACTTAATTATAGTGTTTTGGAAAGCTCTTGAGATGGGCTACAAGAATATGCAAAAGTATATACTGTGTCCCATTTAAAAAGTTGGAGGTGACCTTCACGTAACCTTCAGGTGATTCTTTAAGGTCAAACTAATGACACCATCTTATGACCCCCTCGAAGCCATACAACTTTGTCTGAAACACTTTCTAGTAAAACTCTTCCTTATCGAGATATTCGACCGTGTCCAGACTTTTTTAACACCCAGTATAAGCATTTGAATCGCGCTTACAAGTCTGTCCGCTATATGGCGTGCGATGAAAGTAGTTACTCGCTTGACAATTTGTTTATGGATAATATAAGTACAGAAACGCATTTCGACGCGTAGCATTGTAAAAGAAGTACGATTGAAAAGACGAATAAAGATTTTCCGCAGACTTCAGTCTCCTATACTTGTCTCTGCACAATTCTTAGCTATTTTTCGATAAAAAATCACATTATTCTTTTTCATTAAATCCGCATTACATTACGATGGATTTTACAGTGAGACAGAAACTTTTGTGTTTCTGGATATGGAATAATACCGAAAAAGACAAAGAGAAGATAAATGTATTAATCGACAAAATTAGAGAAAAATACAATTACGATGAGGACCAACTTAAACAGATTCAAAATAAACTACTTAATAACTTTTTACCGTCTTATAATAAGAAATGGAACATGGCTACTCGTAATAGATTAACTTTTATAAGTCAGTTTAAACGATTTATAAATAATCTTTTTATAGTTCACCTTGTTTCAACTTCACATGTACAATGTCCGAATAATTTTGCCAGTTCCTCTAATGAACTACATAATTCCTTACAAAATAAGCGTGGTCGACGACGTTTATTTTATCATGAAGGTTCAGACAAAACCAAAAAGAGACGGATTCAAGAACTTCTCGAAAATATACAGATGAAGAGATAACACGGGCAGCTGATTCTTTGCGTTCCAATTCTATTAATCAGCCTGTTTCTGAAAAGAAAATTGAAAAAAACTGAAAGATATATAAACGGTTCTTTAGCTATGTACATGGACTTAGAAATGACAAGAGATAAGTACGAAAAACTGCGTATGTACAATGAAAATTTGCACGGAGACAAGTTATATTCTCCTTATGAAAACATTAGGGAAGCAAAAAGAAAATGTTATCCAAAAGAAATTATTGTAACAGAAAATGGAGCGAGCGTCAAGCTGCAATCACTGTTAGACCATACTGTGCATAGAATATTTTTAACATTAGACAAAGAAACGCTACAAGCATTGAACAATAATGAATTAGTTTTGTATGGGAAATGGGGCATGGATGGTAATTCCAGTCAACAAACTACAAGACAACAATGGTCAGAACAAAAAAAAACTTCCGTGAATAACCGATCAAATGATAGTGATAATAATGCATCTGATGATAACGATGCATATGAAGAAAACTTATCTGATAGAGCAGTATTTATTATTTCATTCGTTCCTATTCATTAATAATAGCTAATAATGTTGTTGTGTGGCTAAATGAGCGGCCATCCTCGACCAGATATTGCCGGCCAATTAAATTTGAATTCATAAAAGAAAGTACTATGAATACTTTAAATGAATACAAATTTTATGACGAAGAAATTGGTAAACTTGCTACAACACATATAACTATTGAAGACAGGACATATGAAGTCACGTACAATCTTAAATGCACTATGATGGTAAGACGTGCAATGTTTTAACTAATCAGAAGTCTTCAAGCAGTTGTAATGTGTGTAAGGTTAATCCAAGCAAAATTAATAATATTGTTGCGCCCGGGGCGACGACTTCGAGATTTATCGAAGACGCGCACTAAAGAACGGCTGTCGCGGATCGCGTTAAATAAATTAACACTTTTCGAGAACACACAGGAACTTTAATATGAACTCAGAACACACACAAACAACAGATTAACACAACGGATTAATAACACAATTATGGCTCGTAAACGAAAACGCGTCCGTATAGGTTGACGGCTATTCTCCGACTCTGCTGACTCTTGTTGTTTATAAACAATCTTCTTCTCAACGGGATCCGGACAACGGCAGGGCCGTAACGACTCGGACGCGCGCGTAACAATATATCATTTATTAGAAGTTTGCCATGTAATGAAGATAGTTACAAATTTGGGCTTTCTACTCTACACTGCTGGATCCGTTTTATGGAGTGTTTATTACATATCGCCTACAATTTAGATTTCAAAAAATCGTATGCAACGAAAGATAATAAAATTTTAAAACAAAACAGAAAACGAATGATTAAAAAATCTTTGAAATCTAAACTTTCCATAACAATAAACGTAGTAAAACAAGGTTATGGAACAACAAATACTGGTAACGTAGCTAGATGTTTTTTCTCACATCCTCAAATTATAGCTGAAATGACTGGATTAGAAGAGAATTTAATAATAAGATTCAGAGATATTTTGCAAGCACTTGCTAGTGGATATGAAATTGACTGCATTAAGTTTAAAGAATATTGTACTGAGACAGCTGAATTATATATACAGTTTTACTCTCCTACAATATGTCTCCGTCTGTGCATAAAGTTTTAATTCATGGTCACGAGATAATTAGAGCATTATGTGTACCGATTGGTAGCCTATCAGAAGAAGCACAAGAAGCAACAAATAAGGTATTTAGAAATGCTTGTACAAATAACAGTAGAATGTGTTCACGTAAAGCCAGCAACGAAGACATAACGCATTTCTAATTTCCTCTGACCCACTGATCAGTAACATCAGAATAAAACGAGATAAAAAAAGTACAGAATTATCTGAAGGTGCAAAATCATTATTAATTAATTATAAGAAACAATAAAAAATGTTTTAATTCAAACATAACTCACGAAAAATGTGAAGAATTATGTACAGATGTAAATTAATTTCTGTTTATTATTTTAAAGTAAAAAATATAAAATGTAACAAAAAAATATTTAAAAATATTAAAAACAAAAAAAAATAAAAAATATATATAAAATAAATTTTAAAAAAAACTCTTTTTATGACTGATACCTTAACATTGGTAAAAGAGCTTATTTATTGCTTCATGATATGCACTTATATAACACTCATATTATAAAGCAATAGAACAAAAGTCAGTTTTTATAGAAAAAAGATCCATGCTTTCTGAAAAAGGATAGTTAGATATACTATACTTATATATAAGGATAGTTAGGAATACTTTTTTCTATTAAATTTATATGCTAAAATAATTATGATTAAAATTAAATAAATTTAATTTGTTGTTTAAATAATGTAAATATGTTTGTAACGTAAATAAAAATTCCATTATATATTTTTTTTTAATTTAAAGATACGTTTTAACCAAAAAATATTTTTATTTTAATTTTGATGCAAATCCAGACACTTCTAACTTTTTGGACATAGAAGTTCAGTTTAAAAAATTTGACCTTTAGATTCATATAATCAATAATAATAATTCATAAAATTATAACCTTATTACAACCAGTCTTCGGCGAGGGGAGGAACAGTGCGCCGGCACCCGTGGTTACCGCCATCGCCATTTTCACGTTTCGCCGCGCGCCGGCAAACAATGTCTGACACGATGGGCCGTGCTATAGCTCAAGCGGTCGAGCGCTTTTCTCATTCGTCTGATTTTAATAATTAATATTTCTATTATTATTGCGAAAATCGTTAAACGGTACAGGACTTCTTTATTTAATTTACTGCTCTCTACCTCCTTACAAGTGCGTGATAGAGTATTTAGGGACACCCTGTATATCATTACATTCTTACACTATTGTAACTCGATACTAGGCGGCAAAGGCGGTGGGCGAGGCTTACTCATCAACGTAACATATATATATATATATATATATATATATATATATATATACAGGGTGTCCCGAAACTAACGCTTGATATTTTAAAGGCAGATTCTCTGGCCAATTTAAAAACGATTTTAATTTATCTATCAATTTAATAACGATATTATATATATATATATATATATATATATATATATATATATTATCTAAGAGATTTTATATTATTCGAGATATGCAGTGTTTCATTTAACTCTTACACCTTAAATAACTCCTTTATTTTTACATATACAAAAAAATGGTAAAGAAAGAAGTTGTATGAATGAAAGGAGGACATAAGATGGTGACAATTATTTGACTTTTGGATAGTCTTTTGAAGGTCACATGAAGATCACCTTCAAATTCTTAAATAGAAACCCCCATTTTTCATTACATATTCTTGTAGCTTACCTCGAGAGCTTTTCAAAACACTATAATAAAGTATTTTTTCATTGAGTACTTTTAGAGTTATGAGGCTTGAAATAATTTCTTAATTTTACATAAACCGTAAAATATCTAGTAAAATATTCATTTTTCGATTATCTAATCCCTATATTTTTATACACAAAATAATGTTAATTTGCAATTAACAATTACATATTTTTTCTTGAAAATAACTGTGTTTTTTTACACCAATTGATTCCTCACATTATTTTGTGTATAAAAATATAGGGATTAGATAATCGAAAAATAAATATTTTACTAGATATTTTACGGTTTATGTAAAATTAAGAAATTATTTCAAGCCTCATAACTCGAAAAATACTCAATGAAAAAATACTTTATTAAAGTATTTTGAAAAGCTCTCGAGGTAAACTACAAGAATATGCAATGAAAAATGGGGGTTTTCATTTAAGAATTTAAAGGTGATCTTCATGTGACTTCAAAAGACTATCCAAGGTCAAATAATTGTCACCATCTTATATCCTCCTTTCATTCATACAACTTCTTTCTTTACCATTTTTTTGTATATGTAAAAATAACGAAGTTATTTGAAGTGTAACAATTAAATGAAACCCTGTATAAACAATCCAATCACGCCAAGTTTTCATATACTTGATCTGAAAGCCATATATGTGATTTAGAATTTGCGTAAAACTTTTTTCTTAAACTATATACATCATATGAAAAATGCTTTAAGAATTAAAAGGATCTTAATTTAGTATTCTCTTCATTTAGTATCAATTATAAATTAATAGCACAAAATTTTAATTAACTAATTATATTGATCTTAGTTTTTTCATTTCTCATGTTTTTTTAAATTTTAAATTTTAAATTTTAAAAATTTTAAAAATTTTAAAAATTTTTTATTGTTAGATTTTTTTAAAGACATTTTTTTAATGTTTTTTGGTCTTTGTACTTGGTGTTTTTTTAAATACCTTTTTGTAAATTTTTTTTAGTATTCTTCAGTGTTTTTTAATGTTTATATTATTTAAACTTTATTATTTTAAGGTATATATTATTTATTGTATACAATGTTCTTTTCATTATTATTTTCATCTTTAGGAATAAAATAATATACAACAAATCGGATAAAGACAGCAGATGTTAAATGATGCACACTTCTTATCATGATGCACGTTCTTTTACCAAAGCAGTCTTATGAGACAATCTGCATAGGGGTGAATAAGAACTCCTACACAGAATCTTTTTCAAACTTATATCAAAAGATAGGTCTTGATGAGAGGAATCTAGGTATATTACTCCCCTCTTCTTAATTCCTACTTTCAGAATTATGGGTGAAAAATTAAATCACTTAAAACGTGTATTTCTTGCATCGATCTTGACAAGTAGAGAACTAGGAACTATTGCTCTGTTTCTACTAATTCCCGAATAAACTAGAACTGTTGCCCATCCTCCACCCGATTCCGAAGCCTCCTGTAGGAGGGCAGAACTGTATTTACGCATGTACTTTCCATGTAGAAACTAGATCCACCCCTCGGACACGGATTGGATTAGGTTATCTTTCAGAAATGGAGTCTCCCCCGTAGAGGGGATGGAACCCACTGTATCCATGCATGTCCTCAGTCTAACCGGGAATCAGATAAAAACAGAGCAATAGTCCCTAACTTGTCCCTTTACTTGTCAAGATCAAAAATATACGTTTTAAGTGACTTCAGTTTTTCACTGATAACTCCGTTTGAAGTAGGAATTAAGAAGTGGGGGTGGTATGCCTCGATTCTTCTCATCAAAACCTATCTTTTGATATAAGTTTGAGGAAGATTCTGTGCAAGAGCTCTTCTTTACCTTAATCGAATATAAAATAAATAGAAAAGAAATGCTTTAGAATTTTAGAGAAATGAAAAAACAAAGCCAATGAGTCTTCTTGAAACTGTAAAACATAAATTTCGGAAAGGAAAAATTTCAAAATTTCGCATTACATTGCCAATTAAGAAGACGGAAACAACAAATAAATCAAAATGGCAGTCGATTAAATAAACTGAAAGAAATTTCAATATATACGTTAAATAAATTCAATGAAGCTATTAAAAAAAGTGAATAATTATTCACAACATCGATATATATCGCTCGATAAACTCTTCGAATACAGCAAGAGGTAATATCAAGGTTTATAATATCATTAAAATATTTTACAACATTATGTTCACACATAATATTGTATCCAGAAAAATTACAAAATTTGTAACAAAAAGAAATATCATATTAAATACAAATTTAGAAAAGTAAACCAAAACGTTTATTGAAAATGTTAAATACTTTATTATACAATATAGATTGAAAATGTATATAATACTTTCCATACGAAGTATATAATTCGAATCATATAGATTTCAATTAAAATTTCATTCCGATTGTTCAAAGATGTAAAAAAAAACAGAGCGTATAAAACAGTCCATATTAGCAACTACACATAGTTATATTATACAATCTATTTTAAGCCGATGCTTTCAGTTTCAGTCGATAAATTAATACGTCTCTTTTTATTGTTTTAAAAGAATCTACTGGACATTTGGTCCAATGGTAAAAAAGAATTAATGTTTAAACAAAATAATTCTTCAAAATGTGGAAAATTAACAGCGCATTATTTTGAGATCTGGATAAAAGGAGTGTTCTTTTAAAACGTTGGACTAAAAAAAGCTTTATTATTAGATTCCTGGACTGCCCATTGTTTTGATATAATCCAAAGAAATAAACCAGATTCTATACAAAATATTAATTTGTTAACTACATCGGCTATAACAACAGGAAAAAAACAACCGTTAAATACACTTTCTGTTCCAAAAATAACCGGAATGGTCCCATTTTAACGAAATTAGTGGCGCCATTTGTTGGTGGGATATTGATTTATGAAATGTCAACCTTCCTTAATAATCTGTAAATATTTTTATGACATTTCGTTCACTAGAAGTAAAGATACGACGCATTTAAGTGACAGTAGTTTGTATACATCGGTCGAAAAATGAATAAAGAACAAAGAATCAACATTAAATTCTGTGTTAAGAACGGTAAAAGTGCTACGGAAACGCTCCAAATACTTAAAATCGCTTATGGAGGTAATTATTTATCACAAACACAAGTTTTTGAGTGGCATCGACGATTTAGAGAAGGCAGAGAGAATGTGGATGATGACAAACGTTCAGATCGATCAATTGAAACGATGACTGAAGAAAATGTCGAAAAAGTGCGTGATTTCGTGAAAATTTCGAAAAAATCTTCAGTAAGATTCATGGAAATGGAACTTGGAATATCCAAGACAATAATTCGCCCTGAATATTGAGAATTAGTTGGCGATTGTTGCATGATAATGCACCTTCTCATCGTTCGTCAATTGTCACTGATTTTTTGACCAAAAATCACTATTTTCTATACCCTAAGTTGCATTTGGCGATGAAAGGAAACCATTTTGCATCAATTGAAGACATTCAACAGTCAACGACGAGCAATCTCAACGCCATTCCAATCAGCGACATAAAAAAGTCATTTAATGCACTCCTTGAACGTACAAATCGTTGTATTTCTGCTGAGGGAGAATATTTCGAATAAATAAAATGATTTTTGTCAAGATTTCTTAACTATTTTTATTTTTTTTTTTTAAAGCCATTCCGGTTATTTTTGGGACAGAAGGTGTATATTCGGTTTCTATTTGTGGAAATTTTGTTTCAACATTTTTCGGATTATGCTTTTAGATCTTAAAATCACGCTTCATTAAAGACTGTTATTTTAAAATTACAAACACTAATACAAAATCAATTTCCTTCACGGAAGTTTAAAAATTTATTCAAATACGCACAGTATAAAAGTAATTATTTAGAAAATAGGTCAGAAGAATTTGAGATATAGATTTTTGTTTCCTGTACACCTATAGATTTTTGTTTCAAACGTGCGATGTATGTTGTGAAGCTATAATTGTCTATGCATGCAAAAAATCTCTGCAAAAAATATTTCTTTCACAATTATCATTTTTATAATCGATATGAACCATAAATACTTATGTACGATGTGTATTTTATGTATGTTTATGTAATATTTTCATACAATGACTAACTAAAAACATTTGTGTTACATTTGTACTTTAAGACAATAAATATAAAACGTAATCAATCTTTTATTATTACAATACTATTCACTTCATACTTTCAGATGTATTAAGTTTATCGTAAATTTATTTAAAAATAATGTAAGAAAATTATAATTTTTAATTTATTATTAAGTAATATTTATATTATCTTCATATGTAATCTTATTATATTCATTTTTATATTACATGTACTAAAAATTAATCTTTATATTACATATATTAAAATCCCTATAATAAAAATATGTTTATTAATATATTATTAAGTAAATTATATATTTATATTATATTAATCTTTTTGTATATTACATATTAAATCAAAACAATCTTTATAAGATCTATCTTCTAGATAATCTTTATAAGAAATCTGAAGAGTAAATAAAAAAATATATGATGTATTTGTAAAATATTAATATATGTTCTTCTTACAAGTTTTTGTGTTTTCCAAGTTTTATAATCCAGGTAGCAAGCACACGTCATTTTGACGTTCCAAATTGATCACTTTTGGTCATATGTCATCGAAATGATTGATTTGTTACATGACTTTATATTGACGTCTTGATATAACATTATTTTGACGTCATTTTCAGTCATGAACTGACGATTATTTTATTATTAATGTGATTAGTTAGTACATCGATCCCATAAAAAATTTTTTAAAATTTTTTATATAACATGACTTTCGCGATCAGACTTTAACAATTTTTCTTTCGATGCATGCATTTATCTGTGCACGACTCATGTTGCTTAATCACTCAAAGTGTTCATTAAATTAGTGCATAGTGAAAATATTAGCTATATCAATTGAGTGTAATTAAAGTGTTAAAAAATATACACATTTTTTTATAATACAATTGATTGGAAAAATACATTTTTATAAAACGCAGGCAATAAAAGGCATTATTTGTTAAAATTTTATATGATATTAGGTGTGTTTTTTTATTTACGTTTAAATAAAATAATAATAACAAATATAAAACTTGTGACCTATTTTCTCATCATATTTGCGACATATTTCCAACGTTTTCGAATAAAGCAGTTTAATCGATTCGAGATTCTTCTGAAGAATAAAATGGCTGTAATTATTCAATGATGCTCTCGAATCAGTTAATCTGCTTTATTCGACAACACTAGTAAATACAGTATTATGCTAAGAAAAAAAAACATCAAAATATGGTACATTTTATGACGTCAAAATGCGATACATGTCATGACGTCAAGAATCTGTGACATTAGACCGTCACTTTTACGTAATAAAAACGTCAACTCGTGACGTCAAGAATAGTCAGTGAATAATCAATTTGAAACATCAAAATGACGTGTGCTTGCTACCTGAGAACAAATAGTATATTTTTATCATATAATTTATAATAATTTAATAAAAAACACTTAAATTTTTAAAAAAGCATAAGTATATAAAAATATAAACACAATAATAAAGAGAACCATGTCCATGTATCTATAAAATCTAGACCATGAGACTTACATACCTATGTGTATAGAAGCAGTCCGAGCAACAATAATATCAAGATCCCGAGTACCTACATTGTACGAGGTTACAAGAGGAATCAAAGTATACATACTAACCTAAATCCTAATTTCCAAAACACGTATGTGTTCAATGTTATCAACAGTTCAATGTTAAACAACAGTTGTAAATATATCAGAGTATGTTGACAACGAAAGTAATACGTTGTCAGTCTTCTTGCGCCCAGGGCACTTCCCTGGAATTACTGCACTTGTAAAAATGTCGCTCATATTGTAGGATTCTATGCCTATATTGCAAAGATAATATAGTATTTATAGGATATGTTCGACATCTAAACGAGCCCATAAGGTTATCATACGAATGTATGTATAACAGGTATATTTGTTGCAATGATTTGACACCTCCGATGATGATCCGATTCTTGATTAAATCTGATTTTTTAACCCCCATACATCCTGCACGCATACGAGCTTAGGAGCCAAAATGTTTGTTTTCTTAATATTTTTGATACGTTTTCACACTGATATACAAATCATCAATGTTAGCCACAATTCAGGACACAGTTGTTTATTATCAATGGGAATTTTCTTTATATTGCAACGATAAAAACATATTTGATTGTTACAGGATAACCTGTATAACGCAACAATTTTCATGTATTATATTTAAAAATTATTAATAAAATATTATATTTCATCATTAATAGTAGTTTTTATTATATTACTTATATTACTTAATTGGTATAATAGTGCCAAATTATTTTATCTTAAATATTTATTTAATTTCACCTCTTTTTATTTTTTATCGAATCTCTTTATTTAATACATAACCATTGATACTTGTATATTTTGATCAATTAAAAAGAACATCTTGCAATATATCAGCAGCTTCAAGAGCTCCACATTCTCAATTATTAAAGAAAAAGAGCGCTCAAAAAAGAAGATTACTTGTATCTTTGACGATATTAATTTCAAACTCGCGTTTACTAATTTTTTCTTGTTTTGATCAATACTACTTGCTTTCAAAATATGTAAACTTTCTTTTAACATCTTGTCGCCTAAAATAGTAATAAAAAATTAAATTATTAAAATCACGCATTAAAAAATATAAAAATTATATCATAGACAATTTATAGTTTCATTGTATAACAATAAATAACATAATATTTAATTAAATAATCTATCAATCTTTCTTTGCCGAGAAATCAATGATGTCGAGAAATTCATGAAGACGTATGATAATAATAAAAAGCATAAAAAGCAAAATAAAATTCTATGCCCAAAAATAAATTAATTCAGTAATACATGAAACATAAAACCAAATTTGAAATAAATGAAGTTTTAACAATAAAATAATTATATTTTAAAAATTATACTATTTTATTCAGATTAAGATATAAACAAATGTTAATCAGTATTCTTCCTTCTATAATACATATCAAGATCAAAGTCATCAAACAGTATACATACACCTATTAATATAAATAAATGTTGTATAAGTTTGATATCATTATATTCCATCAATATATGATAGAGTTTTAATAAATTTTTTTTAAAATTGCTATTTTTAAATGCTCAACATTTTTTTACATCAAGTAATAATTTTAATTATTCCTTTTATATTCCAGACTTGCATTCTCTCTACATTTATTACACAATATCACTAACAATAAGTCTTTTTGTTAAAAATCGGTTAGAAAGTAAATATTTGCTAAAATAATAATAAATTTTTCAAATAAAATCTAAAATGTTTCATTAATGTTAAAATTACACAATATAAATTAATTTGATTATAGCGTATTTTACTTTATATATTTTCATTAATTGTTATTTGGAAAGGGAAAGAGAGAAAAAGAGAGAGAGAGAGAGAGAGAGAGAGAGAGAGAGAGAGAGAGAGAGGGGATATCATTTTAAAGTGCGTGTAACAAAATTTTATTCACAAATTACTTTTCTTACCTTTTGTGTCACTTTCAACAAAGAAATGAAGGTAATATGCAGAAAGAGAGAGAGAACTTATTTCCAATTCACACACTATTTCTTAATGATATTTATATAAGGATATATATATATACATTTATACATATATGTAATTATCTCTTTGATACATATCAGTATTGCATTACTTGTATCGATATAAAATTTTGAAGATTTATCTCGAACAATTACACAAATCATACGCAACAAGAAATATGATTTCGTAAGCAGAATCACGAGGCATCTAACTATGAGGATAGGCGAAACGGCACTTATCAACATGAAGAGAATCGTTCAATGCCGTCATACAGATGACACGCGATCGATTTGTTCTGTTCAAGGAAATACATGGTCAACATGTACTGATATAATTAGACTGTCCATAAAACGAGACAAACAAGTCACGATTCATAGTAGTAACATGATATTCTACGATTGCACAGAGCAAAATCTATGCAACATCGATAAAAATATTCCATCAAATTGCATGCAAATTTTGATATCAGCAATTAATAAATATTAATAATTAATAAAAAAATGCTGTTACCCTTGAAACATATTTTTAATATATTATCAACTTCTAATAACAATATATAAGTAAATATATATATATATATATATATATATATATATATATATATATATATACAGGGTGTATCAGACCACCCGTGCCAGCCAAATATCTCGAAAACCAAGAACGACAGACAAAAATATATTTCAGACAAAAGTTGTAGGGTTTCAAGTAACGTATTATATAGTAATATTAGTACGACCTTGAATAGTGTTGTCAAGGTCACGTAAAGGTCATCTTAAATTTCTTAAATGGAACTCCCTATTTTTCATTACACATTCTTGTAGCTTATCTCGAGGGCTTTTCAAAACACTATAATAAAGAATTTTTTCATTGAGTACTTTTTGAGTTATAAGGCTTGAAATAATTTCTTAATTTTACATAAACTGTAAAATATCTTGTAAAATATTCATTTTTCGATTACCTCACCTTAATACTTTTCTGTACAAAATAATGAGAGGAATTAATTGGTCTAAAGAAAACACATAGTTGTTTCGAAAAAAAAATATGTAATTTGCAATTAACCCTTTAAGTGGCAATGTATCATATATGATCAAAAAAAAGTCGTGCCAAAAGTGGCGATGTATCATATATGATCAAATTGAATAACTGTTGCATTTTTCAACCAATTCATTTGAAACTTGGTGTATAGGGATTTTTGGGGTCGCTGATTACGAATCCGAAGTTAGATTTGAAAAATTCAAAATGGCGGATTCAAGATGGCGGGCCGAATTTTGAAAAATTGACTGATTTCCACCAAATTAAAAAATCGTTAACTTCCTCTGCTAAAAAATCATCATCAGAACTCTCATCTGATGAATTAGATTCAGAAATAGTTGGAGATGGCGATCGTAAGCGTTTATTACGTTGCATTTTTTCCAAAATTGAATAAGAAAATTTTTAATGAAATAAAAATTTTAGGTTCAAACTCTGGCTAAAACTCTTTTACTTTATAAATCTTTGTTATCTAATTTACTTGTGGGATGATACGCCATCTATCGGTGAATTTTAGTTCTAAGATGAATAATATAAATAAGAAAAACTGAAATCCTGTTCTACTTCCAACATAAAAATTTGATGGATAAAAAATTGAAAAAAAAAACGAAAAATTCATCCCAACCCTTATTCAAGGGTTGAAGGGTGTGAAGGGGGAGTTATAGATCATAAGAGAAATATTATATATTATAAAAAGCTCAAAATTTCTCTGTAAAGAAATTCAATGAATTTGGTGAGAAGCTGAAAAAACTAAAAAATTTACCATCAACCCTTATTTTCAACCCTTGAAAATAAGAATTAAGGGTGGTATGTTTGACAAAAAGGATAATTGAGATTCAAATTTAGAAGTTATACAATTAGGTTTAAAAAAAATTGATTAAATTTGGTGAAAAATTGGAAAAGGTGGAAAATTCACCCCCAACCCCCCATTTAGGGGTTGGAAATGAAAAATTGCCAAAAATAACCATCAGAATCGATTCAGCGACCCAAAAAAATCCTATATACATATATATTGTGTAATTTGGTTAATTTTCTCGTCCTGCCATTTTTGTCACGAAAAGTAAAAAAAGCTGCACCACTCAAAGGGTTAACAATTACATACTTTTTCTTAAAAATAACTATGTGTTTTCTTTACACCAATTGATTCCTCTCATTATTTTGTACATAAAAGTGTTAAGGTGAGGTAATCGAAAAATGAATATTTTACAAGATATTTTACGGTTTATGTAAAATTAAGAAATTATTTCAAGCCTTATAACTCAAAAAGTACTTGAAGGAAAGATATTTTATTATAGTGTTTTGGAAAGCCCTCGAGATAAGCCACAAGAATATGCAATAACAAATAGTAGGTTCTATTTAAGAAATTGAAGGTGACCTTCATGTGACCTTCAAATAACTCTCCAAGGTCAAACCAATGACAGCATCTTATGGCCCCCTTCAAAACATACAACTTTTGTCTAAAACATTTCTTTCTAAAGTGCATAGTTTATGAAATATTCGACCGGTCCGGGACTTTTTGAACACCCTGTATATATATATATAATATATATATATATATATATATATATATATATATATATATATACAGGGTTTACCAAAAGTGTGGAAACGCCTTAATATTTCGAAAAATACGCATTTTTTTAAAAATGTCATACAAATTTCTGTTATGTGGCGCATTACACAGCAACATTATTATGACCTCGAATAGCATTGTCAAGGTTATGTGAAGGTCACCTCCAACTTTTTAAATGAGACACCCTATAGGCTTTTACATATTCTTGTAGCTTATCTCGAAAGTTTTCCAAAACACTATAATTAAGTTAGTTTTCATTAAGTACTTTCCGAGTTATGAGGCTGGAAATCATTTCTTAATTTTACATAAACCATAAAATATCTAGTAAAATATTCATTTTTCGATTATCTTACCTTAATACTTGTATGTACAAAATAATAAGAGGAATCAATTGGTGTAAAGAAAAAACATAGTTGTTTAAAAAAAAAAATATGTGTTAATTGCAAATTACATATTTTTTCTTAAAAACAACTATGTTTTTTCTTTACACCAATTGATTCCTCTCATTATTTTGTACATAAAAGTATTAAGGATAGATAATCGAAAAATGAATATTTTACTAGATATTTTATGGTTTACGTAAAATTAAGAAATTATTTCAAGCCTCATAACTCGAAAAGTACTTAATAAAAAAATATTTAATTATAATGTTTTGAAAAGCTCTCGAGGCATGCTATCAGAATATTTAATAAAAAATAAGTGGTTTCATTTAAAAAATTGAAGGTGACCTTCACGTGACCTTCAAACGACTTTTCAAGGTAAAACCAATGACACCATCTTATGACCCCCTTCAAGCCATATAACTTTTGTCTGAAACATTTCTTTCTAAGGTGCATAGTTTATGAAATATTCGGCCGTTCCGAGACTTTTGGGACACCCTGTATATTACTTATATAAAAATAGGGGGTTCCATTTAAAAAAATTAAGTTGATCTTGAAATCTCCTTAATGCCTTCATCTATAAAAATATCGTTTGTACCATACGATGTCCCCCTCTGTGTCAAACATCTTTGGGTATAAAAATTTTTTCATAGCTCTTCAACTTTAGCTAAAAGATAGGGATGTATGTGGGAGGAGGTCGGACGTGTCTTTACGCCCATTTTTATCAACGAGCGACAGAATCCATCCGTGGCAACGGCATTGACGCATATCCTGTGGAGAGAGCATTCACACATTTTTCAGCCTAACGAATAATTGCTAGAAAACAATATTCGCAGACTAGAAAAATATGTGAGGCGCAAGTGGCTGGATCGGGAATCGAACCCGAGTCTTTCGCTTTCCGGGCAACTGCTCTAGACCACTGAGCTATCCAGACCTCACACCTAATGCTGCTTTTTAACACAGTGATATGCGACTCCAGAGCGATGTTGATATCTCGCTCGATGCAATGCCGATTGCCATGGAGGATCCTTGAAAAAGTCGCTCGCTGACCAAATATAGTAAGTGCCGGTGGAGGTATTCGCGTGCATGCTGGCTTCCGACTGGCCTTCCGTATGAAACGGCACCGACGAGCACAACGTAGAGTGACTACATCCCCCAAGATCCATCTAGTATATACTAAAATCCCCACTGTACCAAATAGCAGTGGCGGATGGACCCTAAGATAGGGCCGGGGCAAGACTCCAGAAAAAGATAGGGATGTATGTGGGAGGAGGTCGGACGTGAGATCTTCAACTTTAGCTAGTAATTCATATAAAGTGACCGATGTGAATATTAGCTAAAGTTGAAGAGCTATGAAAAAATGTTTATACCCAAAGATGTTTGACACAGAGGGGGACATCGTATGGTACAAATGATATTTTTATAGATGAAGGCATTAAGGAGATTTCAAGATCAACTTAATTTTTTCAAATGGAACCCCTTATTTTTTATTACATATTCTTGTAGCTCATCTCGAGAGCTTTCTAAAACACTATAATTAAGTTAGTTTTCATTAAGTACTTTCCGAGTTATGAGGCTTGAAATCATTTCTTAATTTTACATAAACCGTAAAATATCTTGTAAAATATTCATTTTTTGATTATCTTACCTTAATACTTTTACGTACAAAATAATGAGAGGAATCAATTGGTGTAAAGAAAACACAGTTATTTTTAAGAAAAAATATGGAATTGTTAATTGCAAATTACATATTTTTTCTTCGAAACAACCATGTTTTTTCTTTGCACCAATTGATTCCTCTCATTATTTTCTACATAAAAGTATTAAGATAAGATAATCGAAAAATGAATATTTTACTAGATATTTTATTGTTTATGTAAAATTAAGAAATGATTTCAAGCCTCATAACTCGGAAAGTACTTAACGAAAACTAACTTAATTATAGTGTTTTGGAAAGTTCTTGAGATGAGCTACAAGGATATGCAAAAGTATATAGGGTGTCCCATTTAAAAAGTTAAAGGTGACCTTCACGTAACCTTCAGGTGACTCTTTAAGGTCATACTAATGACACCATCTTATATCCCCCTCGAAGCCATACAACTTTTGTCTGAAACACTTTCTAGTAAAACTCTTCCTTATCGAGATATTCGACCGTGTCCAGACTTTTTTAACACCCAGTATATATATACGAAATTACTCGGGAAGATCTCCCCTATAACATTTAAAAATAAAGCAAATCGGTGAACAAATAAAGTAGAATCTATGTCAATATTTCTCTCATTTATTTGTTAATAACTTTTGAATAAAGAACGACCGTCAGCTAAAACCTTCAGAATGTTAATCAGGGATAACATCTTCACAACATACGTCAATAACACATTTGTGTGAAGGTGGGCCCTTTTTATGTATAATTACCGAAAAATGAATTGCTGAACTTATTCCCGAAGTGGGTCCGCATAACTTTTTTATCATATTGGAAAAAAAACTTTTCACAAAAGAAAGAAATAAGCACAAGTTCAGATGCAGAAACTAATGTGGGTTACATTAACAAATGTTCCAATGTTGATATGCTGTTTTGTTTGGATTTATTTAACTCAAATATAAAAATTACTTTGTTGGTGCAAAATATTAAAAAAATTATTCTATTTGGTATTTGATTGTTTTATTTATCAGTATAAAATCACTGTCGGTAACATTGTTATTTTTATTTTATATTTTTATTAGTTTTTTCTACAGTTACTTTTATTGTGTTAATAAGACCTGATCTATTATTTACTTTAATAAAAATACAAGAGAGATAGCAAATATTTCTTGTTCATATTAAAAACAAATGTGGCTTAAAAAATATTTTATTATACAATTTACATAATTTTACGATATTATATAAATTATTATAAAATAATATTTATAGTATAAATTATTATAATATATATTTATATATAAATTATTATAAATAATAAAACAGTATTCATATGATTAAAGAAATAATATTTATAATATATTAGAAATATCTATATAATAATTGAAAATTGAACATAATTATGGTCTTTCATGTATGTCGACAATTACTCTACTTGTTTCTGACCATTGTAATAAATTATAATTAAAATTACTTAAAGTTAAGAAAGGCTAATTTTATTATTATTATATTTTAATATGGTACATGTATGTGGCATGCAACATGTTAGAAAATATTTTTCTTTCAAAATTAAATAAATTATTAATACATTTAACTCTTAAAAAGTATCGTAAAAGAGGATTTCTGAAGGTACATTTGTTTCTAAAAATTTGTAATAAATACTTATTTCCTTTTTGTGATATTTTTATTAAGTTATGAAAAATAGATTAGGTCATATTGACTCAAATAATATATAAGAATAGTAAATCGAATAGTAAAAATAAGTAAAGAATAGTAAAAATAGTAAATCCTAACAAAACACAGCAGAATTAAATCATTTTCTAAACACAAGTACTATAAATTTTGTGTACTTTTTACATCACAGGAAATAGTCTAAATATACCCAACACTAGCCATGAAAAATATCAAAATGCAATACAAAAGATAAGTACTTGTGAAAATTATAGCAAAAGAAGCATATTATGCAAAAAAAATGCATCTACTTTTCAAGATATGTTTCTGTTGGAAACAATTCCTAGCATTGAAAATTTATTACAACAATAAAAAACGGGTAGAATAATTCTATGTGGCTCTAAGACTAAAGAACTAACATAAGTGGGTCAATGAGAAATAAGTTGTGCAATATAATTATCACTTACATGGAGGACCATAATATTGTGTATGTTTCCTATGCTATATTATTATAAATATTATTTTCTTTGCAGGATTTATTATTATTTTAATAACTGTACATACAGGGTGTATAAAAAAGGTCGGAACCCTTGAATATTTCGAAAAATATAAGTTTTATCAAAAAATGTTTCAGACAAAAGTTGTAAGGTTTAAAAAGTTCTATTTACTGGCAATATCATTTTGACCTTGAAGAGTCACTGGAAGGTCACGTGAAGGTCACTTCAATTTTTTTAAATGGAACACCCTATATATTTTTGCAAATTCTTGTAGCTTATCTCGAGAGCTTTCCAAAACACTATAATTAAATACCTTTTCGTTAAGTACTTTTTGAGTTATGAGGCTTGAAATAATTTCTTAATTTTACATAAACCGTAAAATATCTTGTAAAATATTTATTTTTCGATTATCTTACCTTAATACTTTTACGTACAAAATAATGAGAGGAATCAATTGGTGTAAAGAAAACACATAGTTGTTTTGAAGAAAAAATATGTAATTTGCAATTAACAATTCCATATTTTTTCTTAAAAACAACTATGTGTTTTCTTTACACCAATTGATTCCTCTCATTATTTTGTACATAAAAGTATTAAGGTAAGATAATCGAAAAATGAATATTTTACAAGATATTTTACGGTTTATGTAAAATTAAGAAATTATTTCAAGCCTCATAACTCAAAAAGTACTTAACGAAAAGGTACTTAATTATAGTGTTTTGGAAAGCTCTCGAGATAAGCTACAAGAGTGTGCAAAAATATGTAGGGTGTTCCATTTAAAAAAATTGAAGTGACCTTCACGTGACCTTCCAGTGACTCTTCAAGGTCAAAATGATATTGCCAGTAAATAGAACTTTTTAAACCCTACAACTTTTGTCTGAAACATTTTTTGATAAAACTTATATTTTTCGAAATATTCAAGGGTTCCGACCTTTTTTATACACCCTGTATATATTTATAATTATATAATACGTTGGAATAATTTTTACAGTATGACAAATGAAATAGTCAAAGGCATTTCAAATCGAATTGTTATTTCCTTCTGAAGCTGAAAGTACCTACTTTATAGAAGGAAAAAGAAGATCCACACTTTGAATAAGAAATCAATAGCTGCGAAAGGCAAACTATTGTCGTGTTGGCGCAATAGAAAATATGCTTTATCAAAATTAAAAAAAAGATTGATATATGAACCTGAAGTTGATCCTGATGATAATTTTATTGATAATGATGGTAAAGAATTTAGTAAAGAAATGCTTGCAAATGAATATTACATAATTATTATACATTTCTAGTGAGCAATGAAGATATTCAAAAAGCTTTGGATTGGTTAAAAATTAACCAAGCACTTTGGGAGGTAGTTTTGGATAAATGGCATTTAACTTCTAAATATCGACTTCAAGTATTAACGATATCATTTGATAAAGGATTGAATAACATATTTAAGGAATGGCTGTTTTTGAAATTCATACATCCATATAGATATAAACTTATCAAACATGATTTTGAGCAAATGCAGTTAACAAATTTCTGTTTAACTTTAGAAAAATGGAACGAGTTTTTTAATACAATAAAACAAAATGTACAACTTACAAATAAAAATGATGATTTCTCAGATTCAATAGAAACATTAAATTTAGATATATCTGAAGGCACAGTAATTTATTTATTATATTTATATTATTATTATATATTGCACTATATACACAATACACAATATGCTCGATTATAACTTAATAATTTGTCTTTCTTTTCTTATAGATTCCAAATTAGCTATAACAATACAATTTCTTTCATACATGATATCTCCAAAACAAAAGGTCAAACAAAAACACATTGCGACAAAGAAACACTATAATAAAGCATCCATTGCTTTGTCAAATGATAGCATGTGATAAAATGTGTAACTGTAAGTATATTGATATCTAAAATTTTTATTTAAACACATAACGTTTTGATTAATTTAAAACTTGATTATATTATTGTAGACTTCTGCTGATATTACAAAGATTCGTCAAGAAGCCATCGATGAAGCAAAAAAAAATCAAACATCTATACAACCATATATAATAGTTGTAGGATCAATTGCAAACGTGTCCAACTCATACGTCACGATTGATGAAATTTTGTATTCAACAGATTCAACGTTAAAAGCTTTAGATATTTGCTTCAAGGCTTTCCACGTATTGAACCTAAGCTATCCAGATGCTAGTAAGCATTTATGGATGTTTATACAAAAAGGATTGTACAAGTTATGCATACAGTGGGATGCGTCATTTTCAAATACAGAACATGCGTATTGAAAAAACTTACGACAAATGCAGTCTAAAATGATCAAATGTGCAGTGGATAATTGATGTGAATTATTGTTTTTCCTTTAGGAATTTTCTTGTTTCTAATGAAAAAAATTTGATATGAACATTTTATTTTATCAGTTTTATATAATTATATTTCATATTTAAATAATTTAAATATATATATATAGTTAAAATAAAATTAAAATATAAGTAATAATTTTCTTTTCTGTATATAATTATACATATATGACTATAGTATGTAATTTTATATGACTGTATAAGTGTATAATTTTTTATGATATAGGTATAGTTTATAACTTACTTTTGTTTATGTAATTTATATGATATATGACACATGCAATTCATAAATTTAATATATATTAGCAGGTATTATAGATTATAGATATAGAAAAATGTATTATAATTATAAAAAAATTTTTAAATAAAAAGAATAAATCTATTGTAATAACAAGACAATAATTTTTTTTAAAAAGAGTCCTCTGATTTTAGATTTAAAGAAAATTTTTTATATTCAAAATATATATTGTAATAAGAAATAAATTCTTCTTTTAATATAAATAGTTTTATTGATTTCAAGAAAACCAATCTAAATGTCAGAAGTTTTTTTTATCTTTAACGGAATGTTAGAATATATTAAGATAAAATTATTTAAATTTTAGAACATATTGCTTAAGTAATTCCCATAGCACAGAAGCTTACAGCAACATTGCTACAACATTGCAACATTGTACATAGCAGTGTAATGTAGCAAAGATGTAACAAAGACATTATTTTGTAATATTTGCAATGTTGCAGCAACATTTTAAAGTAGCGAAAATAATATAGTGTGTTTCTTCGCTAACTGCGGCGATACTAAACTTAACTAACTCGTACTCAATTTTTCTTGAAATGGATATAAAGGATTGGTACTAACATAAGATTTAAAGTATTTTTCTCTTTTTTATCAGTTTAATTTCTGATAAACTTCCAAGTAAGAAATGACAAGTCGAATGGTCTATTCGACTTGTCATTTCTCACTAGATTAATTTAAAATAAGTTGTTTAATAACCTGGATCCTTTGTTGAGAGAATATTAAATTTGAAATTAGGCGGATAAATGAGAAATATAGTTCATTTATTACGTGTATTAAAATATTCTTATTTACCGGATGGATGTAAGATAATTGTATATATAGATTATCGAGATAAACACTTTAATAAGAAATTATTATAATTAAATAAATACTTTAATGAGACTTTAAAAACACTAATAAACGTTTTTAAATGTTTGATAAACGGTTAATAGACTTTTAAATAAACGTCTTATAACGATCTAATTTGAAAGACTAAAATGTCTAATTGACAAAATTTTATATATTTTTATAAGCTTAATATTATATAGAATATTATTAAATGGTTGCATATTTTTTCAAATATATTACATTGCAATGTTGCTATGATGTTTCGTTACAATATTACAAAAAGCGGCCATCTTAACGTTGCCGCAATTTTACAGCAATGTTTCGCAACCAATTTGCAATATTGTAATGTTTCAATGATATTATTCTGCAATTATTCTGCAATCTTACTGTACTGTATGGATTAAGGAAAAAAATTAATTAAAAAACATTTCGAAGAAAAAATAGCACAATAAAAATGTCAAATTTGGTTCAAAGAAAAAGAAATCGTAAATTGTGTTAAACGTAAATTGTGAAGATATAAATAGATATGAAAGATAGCACGTTTAAGACGGTACATCGCAATAGTTTAGCAAGCCCCTATATTAAGAGGCGTATTCCTATATTAGGTTTTAATCAGTTAGGAATGAAATTTTAGAGAGGGGCGTGGTAGTCTGCTTCTCTACCGGCAACACCTTTTCCTGGGAGCCCTTCAATCTTCGCGATCGGGTTATGAATATCGATGTCTCTCTATAGACCTTAAACACAAAATCAAAATACACGTGATTTAACTGTTGAAATTTAAACGTTTAAGCTTCAAATTCAAATTTACTTTAGTATCTAATAATACTTAACCCAACAAACACATATTATAACAGTTATATAACATTAGAGTTAAAAATTAAAATAACAGCGTTATATCTTTATTATATAATTGTTATATATCATCTGTTTACTGTTGCTATATAATATACTAGCACACACATATTATAACAATTATATAACATTGGAATAAAAAAATTAAAATAACAACTGTTATATATTTATTATATAAATTTATATACCATCTGTTTGCTGTTGCTATATAATCTATTAGTAAATATGTATTATAACATTTATATATTAGAGTAAAAAATTAAAATAACAGCTGTTATATAATATTTATTATACAGGGTTTGTCAAAAGTGTGGAAACCCCTTAATATTTCGAGAAATACGCATTTAAAAAAAAATGTTTCATACAAAAGTTATAGGGTTTTATGTGGCGCATTACACAGCAACATTATTATGACCTCGAATAGCATTGTCAAGGTTATGTGAAGGTCACCTCCAACTTTTTAAATGGGACACCCTATATGCTTTTGCATATTCTTGTAGCTTATCTCGAGAGCTTTCCGAAACACTATAATAAAGTTAGTTTTCATTCAATACTTTCCGAGTTATAAGGCTTGAATTCATTTCTTAATTTTACATAAACTGTAAAATATCTTGTAAAATATTCATTTTTCGATTATCTTGCCTTAATACTTTTATGTACAAAATAATGAGAGAAATCAATTGGTGTAAAGAAAACACATAGTTATTTTTAAGAAAAAATATGTAATTGTTAATTGCAAATTACATATTTCTTCTTCGAAACAATTATGTGTTTTCTTTACACCAACTGATTCCTCTCATTAATTTGTACATAAAAGTATTAAGGCAAGATAATCGAAAAATGAATATTTTACAAGATATTTTACAGTTTATGTAAAATTAAGAAATGAATTCAAGCCTTATAACTCGGAAAGTATTGAATGAAAACTAACTTTATTATAGTGTTTCGGAAAGCTCTCGAGATAAGAATATGCAAAAGCATATAGGGTGTCCCATTTAAAAAGTTGGAGGTGACCTTCACATAACCTTGACAACGCTATTCGAGGTCATAATAATGTTGCTGTGTAATGCGCCACATAAAACCCTATAACTTTTATATGAAACATTTTTTTTTAAATGCGTATTTTTCGAAATATTAAGGAGTTTCCACACTTTTGACAAACCCTGTATAAATTTACATATTATCTGTTAACTGTTGTTATATAATGTATGCGTAGATAGTTATATATATTTCTTCATTTGCGTATTTTGTACAATGCTGCTAAATTCCGTGATTTTTTACATACGCACGGCTTTTCCCGCGTCCTCCCAAACGCATAATATCGCGACAACGAAAAACCAGTGTTAAAATAGCGCTGACATCGCGGTAACGCGTGATTGCCTATCTAGATAAGATGCGATTCAGGGTTGAATTATTGTTGGCGGGAAAGCGGGCAAAAAGTAAGTACGCAATAACGCAATACGCATTGTACTGTGCCTTCGTGTTCCAAAGGTGATCGATTCCAAAAGTGATCGGTTGTATCAAGAATTATTTGATGCTCAGAGTCCGTTGACCGTTGTGTGTTTAATTATTAATACTCTGCAGTGGACTCTGCGAGAGCAAGCAGAGTATTCTTAACGTATATCGCAGAAATATATGTATGTGTGCTGAATTCTTTCTCGGTGCGATCTTTTTTTGTTCTCTTTGTCTCAATTCTCTGCAACAAATTGTCTGACAACGATAATAATTGTACGGACAATTAATTCGAAAACGCTTTACACATGCCAAAGACTGGTAAGTATATTTAAAGTATAAACTTAAATTTAAACGGGCAGTAAGAGCCAAACGCGGATGGTAGTGCGTAAGTTCAACGAGAATTAAGTTTTCGTTGAAACTTATTTGTGTGCACAGGGCACAAATTTTCTTGGTACGATACCAAGCAGATTTAAATAATTCTCAATTCGAGAATTTATTTAATTATTATCCGTCTTTTCCCCCCTGCAATGTTGTAGGCGAGAAAAATATCGGGCCGAAAGTCGCTGAATCGGGAATCGAACCCGAGTCTTTCGCTTGCCGGGCGACTGCTCTTACCACTGAGCTATTCAGACCCTTCAACTCGATACTTCTCGGTCACCTACAATTATATATTAAATTGAAGAATATCGCCATCAACGCCTACAACATTGCAGGGGGGAAAAGAGGGATAATAATTAAATAAATTCTCGAATTGAGAATTATTTAAATCTGCTTGGTATCGTACCAAGAAAATTTGTGCCCTGTGCACACAAATAAGTTTCAACGAAAACTTAATTCTCGTTGAACTTACGCACTACCATCCGCGTTTGGCTCTTACTGCCCGTTTAAATTTAAGTTTATGTTTTAATATACAGAGCCTAATTTCTTATAGTTATTTATATTTAAAGTGTTTATCAAAAGACTCTGACTGCGTTGTATATATATCGATATAATGTTCTCCATTCTTACACTTTTTCTTACAGAAAAACTATAGATTTGTTCGTTTTCGAAGAAAAAACTAGTGCGCACTAGTTCAGAGTTATCTTTTTTACTCTTCTTCCATTAAGTACACAATTATATTGTGGAGTGTTGAATGCGCTGTATGAATTTTTGATCTTAATAACTCTGCAACAAATTGTCTGACAAAGATAATAATTGTACAGACAATAATTTTGTAGAACGCTTTACACAAGCCAAAGATTGTAAGTATATTTAAAGTGTTTATCAAAAGATGTTATATATATATATATATAGGAATGGCGAACATTAGTTACATATATATATATATATATATATATATGTAACTAATGTTCGCCATTCCTATGCTTTTTCTTATAGAAAGACTAAACTCTCCTATAAAAGATTCCAGAAATTCAAAGATTACAGAAAAGTAATAATTGATTGCCACATTGTCTCAAGCCTGAGCTATTATCTCATCGGTTTGTTTATCATAAGTACAGAATTATTGTGGAATGCTGTATGGAGTTTTGATTTTCATCGAATCACAATATTGAGAAAGCCGGGAAGTATAAATATTATTTATTAATTGAAAACAACATAATATTGCAGACTTTTATGGGTTATAATAGATATGTTAGTTTAGATTTAGATATTCCTTTATTGATTCCTCAAAGGGGTTACAATTATATACATCTCTTAGCGTACATTTATTTCTTAACCTACATTTCTCACTTATCCTACTTATTCTAACTTAAATTCTAGCTTATATTAACTTATTCTACTCCTCACTTAACCCTGCCTATACACACACACACGCTAATACCCTGCTCTACTTAGCCTAGTTTGGACCTCCGCTTCCGGTTTTCCTCAAGCTCTTTCCGTTTCTCTCCTTTTCTCTGCTCTCTCTCTCTCTCTCTCTCTCTCTCTCTCTCTCTCTCTCTCTCTCTCCCTCTCTCCTCTATTCCTCTCCCCTCCTCCTTAACACTTCCTTCATCCAATCCTCTTCTTCCCCCTCCCCTCCTAATATTCTTTCCACTGCCTCTTGCCAGCTTACCTCTTCTTCCCCCTCTCCTCTCCCGCATCCTTCCCATACATGCTCCCATGTCTCTCTCTCTCTGCCACATATTCTACATTCCTTTTTCTCTTCACTTTCCCAATATCTACTTTCTCTCATTTCATTGCCTAACCTGAATCTTGCCACCCTTCCCCATCTCACCTCCGACCAACCCTTCTTTAGGTACTCTGGTATTCCCTCTCTCCTTATTCTCTTATACCATTTATTAAATTTCGACCCTTCTATTTTTTCCATCCTTTCCTCTCTCTGCTCCTCCTTCTCTTTCCTTTCTACTTCTTCATACCCTATCATTCCTTCCTTTTCTTCCCTTTTCCACGCTAATTCTCCTAAATCTTTTCCTTTGAAAAATTCCTCTCTCTCCTTTTCCCAGTTTGATACCCTTCTACCCTTCTCTATCCTTTTCTTAATTTCTTCCAGACAACCTTTCGCTAGTTTACCTCCTTTTCCTTCCTCTAATCTTTTCTCGAGGTTCCATGCCCTTCTTGCTGCTCTATCTCTCAGTTTATCTCTTTCTAGTTCTTCCCTTACCATATAACCTGGTGCCCTCCTATCTACTCCTAGTATCCATTTTAAAAATCTTTCTTCCACTCTTTCCATTTTTTCCCTTTCCTTCCATCCCCAAATCTCGGCTCCGTAACTTAACACCGTCCAGACCAACGCATCAAACAGCCATATCCTTTTCCCTATGTCCTTCCCAAATTTCCTTTTCCCTATACCCCACACTTGTCCCATAATTCCCATTGCCTTTCTTACTCTATCTTTTATGTGTCCCTCTTGTCCGCCATTCGCTTGAAAGACATATCCTAGGTATTTTATCTCTTTGACCTCCTCTATTTCCTTCCCCTTCCACATCCACTTAACTCTTTTTCTCCTACCTCCTCCCTTTCTAAATATCATTATCTTAGTTTTCGTCACATTCACCTCCAGCCTCTTTTTATCGATATATCTTTTCATTCTTACTAGCATTGCCTTCATCTCATCTTCCTCTTCCGCTATCAATACCATATCATCCGCATATGCCATCGAGTATATCTTCCCCTCTCCCAGCTTAATCCCTCCCCATCTCCCCATAGCCAAATCCTCTTCCAAGTCTGCAATCACAATATTGAATAACAACGGGCTTAACGGACATCCCTGTCTTACCCCCTCTCCCCGTCCAAAACTCCTCACTTACCTCTTCTCCTCACTTACCTCACTCTACTCTTTGTCTCCCTCAATACCTCCTCTATTCTTTCTATCAACCCCTCTCTAACCCCTCTCTCCCTTAGAGCTCTTGTCAACACCTTCCTGTCTACCGAGTCGAAGGCCGCTCTTAGATCTATAAACACGCTTATCAACTTCTTTTTCTCCCTGTGAATCTGCCTCTGCGCTAGATAATTCATTACATATGCGTTGTCCATTACCCCCTTTCCCTTTCTAAATCCTGTCTGATTCTCCGGTATTATACCCTTTTCTTCTATTTCTTCCCTTAACCGTTCCGTCAGAATCGACGTGTAAATCTTGTACAGCGTCGGCATGAGTGTAACCCCTGTAATCCGTAACCTTATCTCCCTCCCCTTTTTTCACTATCGGCGCTATTATCCCTTCCTTCCATCCCTCCGGCCACCCCTCTCCCCTCCATACTCTATTACAAATCTCCCAAGCCAATTTTCTTATTTCTTCTCCTCCATATCTCCATACTTCATTTGGTATGCCATCTAAACCTACTGCCTTATTTACCCTTAATTTATTCATAACTTTGTTAGCTTCCTCCCATTCTGTCTCTCTCCTGCTCTCTTCTATTTCCTTTCTCTTTTCCTTTGAGTATCCTCTCTTCCACCCCTCCTAACAATTCCATAAAATGTTCCTTCCATTCCTTCATCTGTATCCCTTCATCTACTCCTTTCGTCTTCCTCCTCTCCCTATTTACTATCTCCCATACCTTGCTTTCTGTCCTCGCTTCTCCTGCCTCCCTTATTAATCTTTCCCCCTCCTCCTTCTTTTTCCTTTTACACATCTCCCTATACTTTCTCTTTTCTTCCCTATACCTTTCTCCCCCTTCTTCCCCTTTCCTCCATCTTCTCAACCTCTGTCTCACCTTTTTCTTTTCCCCTATACATTCCTTATCCCACCACCCCTTTGTTCTTCTCCCCCTCCTATTATCTCCTTTCCCACACTCTTCTAAGGCTTTCTTTATTTTTTCATTCATTTTCTCTATCTCTTCTCCCACCTCCCTTTCGCTCCCTCCTATATCTATCCCTCCTATTTCCCTCCTAAATTTCTCCCTCCCTTCCTCATCCCATATCCCCTTTTGCCTCCTCGCCTCGTACTCTTTTCCTTTTCCCATTTACCTTCTTCCCTTATCCAACAAATTACTGGATGATGATTCGAATCAATATCTTCTCCTATTTCTAGCCTTTCTATTCTTTCCCGTAATCCTTCATTTCCTAAAACATAATCTATCACCGTATTTCCTCTACTTCCTGTATACGTGTATTCTCCATCTTCGTCGCCTTTTATATTCCCATTTAAAATGCTCCATCCCGTTTCCTCTAGCACCTCCACTAACCTCCTTCCTTCTCTATTACTTTTCTTATCTTTAGAGTTTCTAGTCTTTCTCGCTCCTTGATTCTCCCCCATATTGACCTTCCCCCCATTTCTCCCGTCCTCGCATTAAAATCTCCTCCTATTATTACTCTCCTACCTTACTCTTCTCTCTCTTCTATCCACTTCTTTAATTCCTCTATCTTTTTCTCTAGGTCTTCATTAACATATACTCCCACTATTCTCCACTCCTCCTTTCCTACTTTCCACTTTCCCGTCATCATCCCCTCCTCTCTTGTTTCAATCTCTCCCATCTCTATTCCCCCCTCCTTTTTATCCCTATTATCATCCCCCCCATTGCTCTCCCTTTTTTGTTCCTCTTACTCGCATATTGTACTCCCCACTTAAAACCTTTCGGTAACCACCTTTTAACTTTCTTCCACCCTTTCTCATCTACCCATGTTTCCATGAGCACTATAACGTCCCAATCACCAATCCTATTCCAAAATTCTTTATCTTTATTTCTCATACCTGCTATATTCCAAAACGCTATCTTCCATCTCTCTCCCTGTCTACCTCTCTCACACTTCCTTTTCCTCTTTTTCCCCTCCCTCTCCCTTTCTTCTTCTCCTCTGTTTCCTCTTTCCTCCTCTCCTGTCCCTTTTGTTAACATCCTCTCTACTTCCTTCCATCCTATTTCCCCTGATTATCTTTTCTCAGCCCTAAAACCTTTACTTCTCCTCCCTCATTCTTCAGAACTTCCTCCTCTTCGCTCCATTTCCACCATTTACCGTCTATTTGTAGTCCCCCATAGCCTATCCTAACTCTCCTACCCTCTCCTTCCTCTCTCCTAGCCATCTCTCTTAATTTCCATCTGATCTTTCTTTCTTCCCATGTTAAATCCTCATCTATCCTTTCCTCTCTCCCCTTCAGTTTTTTCTTACTCTCCATCACTTGTCTTTTCTGATCAATGCTCCCCAATGTCACCACTGCCGTTCCCCTCTCTCCCTCCCTTGATGTCCTTATTTCTCTTACATTTTCTATTTTTATGTCTACTCCTTTTCTTATTACCTTTTCTACTCCTCTTCTTACATCCCCTTTTTCTATTTCTACTCTCCTAATTACTATATTTTTCTTTCTATCTTCTCTATCCCTCCACTCTATCTTCCTCTCTATTATCTTTATTCTTGATTTTAACTCCCCTTTTCCCCTCTTTCCAATTTCATTCTTCCCCCCTCTATTTCCTTCTCTTCCCCCTCCTTCATCAACTTTTCTAATTTTCCTTCCAAATTTTTAATTGTTTCCCTCAACCCCCTTTTTTCTTCCTCCCACTTTCTCTCCCTCTCTCTAAGCTCGTCCCTTATCATTTTCATATCCCCTAACATTCTTTCCCCTTGACTTGTTATACTATCTTTTATTCCTTTTATCTCCTCTCTTATCTCTTCTCCTAAAATTTTTAACCCTGCTGTAATGTCTTTTCTCACTTCTTCTCTCAGTTTTCTCTCCCATTCCTCCCTATCCTCCTCTCTCTTCCCTTCCCCCTTCTGCGGCGATCTCACCACAATTTTGCTAGATCTAAACGCACTCTCCTCCCCGTTCTCACCCTCCTCTCTATCCCTCTTCTTCTTAAGAAATTCTGATATATCTCCTATGCTACCTTTCCTCTCCTTCGACTGTTTTGTCCCTCTTGTATCCATCCTTCCTTTCTCTCTGTTACCTGATGTTTCCCTTCTCAGACTTTATATTCTATGCCTCTGTTTCCCTTCTATCTACTTTCTTTACTCCGTGCCCACCGCTCACTAGCGCTCCGCCTCTCACTACCGCTCTATCTATTCTATACCCCGCGCTCTCTTTCTTTCTCAACAGTCCTAACGCCTAATTGTCCTTTTACCTTTTTCCTGTCCGCCTCCCAACTCCACCTACACTCTCTCATACACTCTCTCACTCTCATCTCCCCTCTCACCCACACACACCACTCTTCTTCCACTCCTCTATATCTCTCCTCTAACACCTTTAATCGCCTCTTCCACACACACACGTGTCACACTTAACGAACCGGAAACGGAAGTCATCAATAGATATGTTAGTTAATTTTCGCAAATTTTCTTCATATAAAATAAATATTTACATTGTCACTCATTTAATTTAATTAGCAAAGTTTTATACGTTTTTAGTTTGTTTTATTATCAACGAATAGATTTGATATATTTTATTTAATAGAGTTTTTACAGTAATATTTTATAGTAATAAAATAATATTAGATTTTGAATAGTTTTTATTTAATTTCTCAATTACTCAACACATTGTTAGTTCATTTGCATTTTGTTATATCAATTGATTATTTGTTGCATTTAATCGATATTTTCTGTAGTACGTTGTCAGTTCACTTGCTTAAAATAACTTTATATATATGTATATATATATATATATATATATATATATATATATTATTGTTTTATTTTATAATTATCAATATTTGTATATGTTTTATATTAACATTAGATTCAATTAATAAATAATATTTTATTCATCATTTATAAAACTTCCTCGAAGCATCGAGATATAAACATTTTTATTTGGTTTTTATATTTATCGTATAGTAGGTCATTGTCAAGTGTATACTAACTTTTTAAAGTTGCTCATTTTAAGAGAGCTCATTTTAGTTTGCATATACCTCATTTTATTATCTATTTATTTTGTTTCAAATTAATTGATTTGTACGTAAAATTATTACTTATTTTATTTCATTATTGATACTTGCATATGATTTTAGTTCTTATAGTTAGTATTTATCAAGTTGTATTTAATTTACTGTTTTTTTAACATTTCCATACTCATTTTTTATATATTTGTCTGTTTACATACATTTTCATATTCTTTCTATCTAAATTTTACTTTTTAAATACTAATACTTCGGTTATTTTTCCTAATATTTTGTTATTATCTTGCTAACAACTAAAACTGAATTTGTTATAATTATTTGTTCTAATTTTAATAATCGAATTATTAATATGCCGAAAACATATCACCATTTATCAAAAAGGCGTAAAAATCAATTAATTTCATTTCATATGTCACAATTACATAAAACTACAACTACATCAAATGTTCCCAAAAAACATTTTAAAACTAATTCTAATGTAGAAATGATCTGTAACTCTAATTCAGAGAGTACGACATTTTCAAATGAAACTAATACCCTTCTTAGTAATAACATTTTCGATTCATCCGAATCTAATAATATCCCAAATCCATCAATGAATAATTATAGTTCTTCAACATCTAATACTTTCGATATTCCTATTGCATCAGATCAAGATAATTCTTCATTATCTAATTTTTGTACCAAATCAATCGATTTTAATAATGAAATCTCGGTACAAGATGTACAAAATTTAAGTTTACAAGAAGATTTGCAAATCTTAGTTTCAGAATGTTGTATTCCTCAAGGTACTATAGATAAACTTCTTCTAATTCTGCAGAAACATGGTCATAGTGATTTACCTGAAACGTGTAGAACTTTAATGAAAACACCACGTAATACTTTCCGAAATATATCTTCTGTTAATGGTGGCAGATACATTCATTTTGGATTAGCTTCGGGAATAAAACGCTCTATATCAAAATATTGTAAAATTATGCCTCGTGAAGTAAAAATAAATATTAATATCGATGGCTTACCTTTAACTAAAAGCTCAGGTAGCCAATTTTGGCCTATTCTTGCATCAATTGAAATTAACGATCTTTATACCGAACCTTTCGCAGTTGGCGTATTTCACGGAATGTCAAAACCGAATAATGTAAATGATTTTCTTCGTCCTTTTGTTAATGAAACACAAATTGTTCTTCGAGAAGGTGTATTATTAGATAATAATTTCCATTGTAAAATCATATTAAATGCAATATTATGCGATGCTCCTGCAAAATCATTAATCACATGTACTAAAGGTCACACAGGTTATTTTTCATGTTCAAAATGCTTGCAAGAAGGTGATTTTATATGTAATCGAGTTGTCTCCGGAAATTAATTGTACATTAAGAACAAACGAATCATTTCGTATTCGTAGTCAAGATGAGCATCATATAGGTGATTCAATTCTAGAAAATCTATAGATATGATTTCACAAATTCCTTTGGATTACATGCATCTTGTTTGTTTAGGATCGAGACGTTTATTACAATTTTATGTCAAGGGTAAGAAAGGTATAAGATTATCTAATGCTGCAATTGATTCCATTAATAAACATCTACTCGACACAAGAAAATTTATAACTAAAGAATTTGCAAGAATGCCAAGAAGTTTATTATATATTGATAGTTGGAAAGCTACGGAAGTTCGCCTTTTTTTGCTTTATTTAGGTTTAGTTTTGTTAAAGCCATTTTTGTCTAAAGACTATTATAATCATTTTTTATCATTAAGTATAGCTATTCGTATATTCGCAGATCCAAATGTTTAGTTCTTAACGATTTTGCACATTCCTTGATAACCTGGTTTATTTCACACTACAGAAATGCTTTTGGACTCGAGTATCTTTCACAAAACGTTCATAATTTAGAACATCTTGCAAATGATGTTAAAACTCTTGGGTGTTTAGACGCTTTTAGTTGTTTTAAATTTGAAAATCACATGCAAAAAATTAAAAAGCGAATAAAAAATTGTGGCAAACCATTAGAGGAATATTCTAATCGAATTTTCGAATTAAACCAACTTCCATCTGAAAAATATTATTTAAAGTCATATCCTATTGTTCATTTTAAAAAAACACCAAAACACTAATGTTATATCTCATTTAGAGTTCAATGGCTTCACTATTTTTACAAAAGAAAATGAAAACTGTTGTTTCTTAAACGACAATTCTTTGGCATTTATTTTAGAAATAATTTTCGATAGTAATGATGTTCCATACATAAATGTAAAGCGAATTTTAATTACCGAACCATTTTTTAGCATTCCATGTGATTCTAAGGAACTACTGGGTATACAAATTTTTACGGAAACAAACCTTTTAACATTGAAAAATTGCCGGCAACGAACATAAAAACAAAATGTTTGAAATTAAAACATCTTGAGTTGCAAGACACATTTGTTATAATTTCACTTTTACATGCATGCACATAATTACATGCACATTTTTACTCTTATTTTGCAATGGTTTTATGTTCTTTCTAATGGGTTTTACCAAGTTAAAGGCAAGTGTGTTTTTTTAAAGAATAATCTGCAGCTTTTTCGATTTGATTTTAATATGTTGCTGTGTATGCCTGGTTTTAGCTGAAGTTGAATAAATGTTTTGGATATTATATCTATTCGTTCGTTCCACGGCTCTACAGCCCCGGGTGGGCTTTGGCCTCCCTCATGATGTCTCTCCATTCCTCTTTGCTCTGCGCTCTCTCTCGCCATCCAGCAATCCTCATGGTCCTCAAATCCTCCTCCACATCCTTCTTCCATGTCTTTCTCGGTCTTCCGCGTCTTCTCCTCCCCGTCGCATTCGTATGCAAGAGTTTTTTGGGGATTCTCTCCTCGTTCATTCGCTCTACATGTCCCAGCCAGGCCAGCCTTTGTGACTTTATAAACCTGACTATGTCTTCTCCTTCTAAGGCTACTTCTATTTCGTTGTTTGTTCTTATTCTCCATCCTTTATTTTCTTTTATAGGTCCGTATATTCTTCTTAATACCTTTCGTTCGAAAGTCCGTAAAGCCTTCTCATCAGCCACTGACATAGTCCAAGTCTCCGATCCGTAAGTCACTACCGGTCTGATGAGAGTCTTGTACAGCTTGATTTTTAAATTTCTAGACAGGAGATTTGATTTTAGGAGTTTAATATTAGCAAAGTAAGCTCTATTACCTGCCATTATTCTCTGGTTGATCTCTTCGGTCATTGAGTTCTTATGGTTTAAATTTGTACCGAGATACTTGAAGCATTCTACATTCTCAAATTTATACTCTCCAAAGGGGATGTGTTTTGTTCTCCCCTTCCGCGTTCCTTAGCTGACATTCTCATGTATTTGGTTTTTCCTTCATTTATTCGTAGTCCTACATTTCTGGCTTTTTCCTCCAATGTTTTGAACGTTTCCTTGAGGGATTCCACATTTCGCGTCATTAGTACAATGTCATCAGCGTAGACAAAAATCTGCTTAGATCTGCTCAGTATTGTTCCTCTCGTCTTCAGTCCTTCTATAGCGGTGTGCAGGGCCAGATTGAACAGCACTGCCGATAGGGCATCCTCTTGTCTCACTTCAGTCGTTATTTCGAAAGCTCTACTTGTTTTGCCTGCATTGTAGGCTTTGGCTTGAGATCCTTTCATAGTCATTTCTGCCAGTCTAATTAGCTTCTTAGGTATCCCATAGCTTTCTAGAGTTTTCATCAGCTTCTCTCTGTTAATACTATCAAAGGCCTGTCGAAAGTCGATGAACAACATGTGCAGAGATCAACGTTATACTCATAACACTTCTCCATAGATTGCCTCATTATGAATATCTGATCAACTGTACTTCTTTCAGGTCGAAAACCACACTGGTATTCACCTAGGATTTCCTCAGCGTAAACGTTTAGTCTTTTCAGCAATACACTCGAGAATACTTTGTATATCACATTGAGAAGTGTAATCCCTCTGTAATTATCACATTGCAGTTTGTCCCCTTTCTTGAAAATGGGGTAAATAAGACCAATCTTCCATTTTTCGGGCATTTTTTCTTTTTCCCAAATTTCGCAGATCAAATTGTGGATTTTTCTAGTTAGGTTTATTCCTCCGTTTTTAGCAGTTCAGCTGTAAGTTGATCTTCTCCCGGTGCTCTTCCATTTCGTTGACGTTTGATTGCTTCTTTTACCTTTTCTAGTAACGGTTTATTATCTTCTGGATCTACATTCATGTTCATACTTGTTGCTCCTTCGTTCCCTTCTCCTCTTTCATCGACATTTAATAATTCTGCAAAATATTCCGCCCATCTTTCCAGGACCTCTTCATCTGTCATGATCAGCCTTCCCTTTTTGTCCTTACATGAGCTTGTTCTTCGTTGGAATCCTTTTGTCATTTGTTTAGTTGCTTGATATAATTTTTTGTTTTCATTTTGTGTGTTTAGTTCCTCTATTTTCTCAATACATCTTTTTAAGTATACTTTTTTTTTCTCTCGCAGAGTATTGTTTGCTTGTCTTCTACTTTCCTTATATCTTTCAGAGCTCTGTCTTGTCTTTCTTTGAATCATGCTTAGTCTGTCTGCATTCTTCTTATCGATCCTTGCTCTGCATTCGTCATCGAACCATTCTTCATTTCTCACTTTTTTCTTCTCCCCCACTGCTTCTGTTGCAGTTTCCTCTATAGCCTTCTCAAGTTGGTTCCATTTTTTATCTATTGTTTCGTTCTTTGATATGTCCTCATGATCTTCATTCAATTTTCTACTCATTGATATTGGTTAAGGACCTCTGGTTGTCGTAACTTTTCTACGTTCCAATGTGTTTTTCTGGACACATTCTGCTCTCGCCGTCCTTTCTTTAAATTTAGCTCTCACTACGTAATTGGTCTGAATCGCAGTTTGGTCCTCTTGCAGATCCTACATCGATAATCGACGATGCCTGTCTTCTAGATATCAGAACATGATCGATCTGATTAATCACTCCGGTACCCGGCATTTTCCGTTTCTTTATATATGTCTTTTTTCTCAAAACAGGTGCTTTTAATTATCAACTCATTACTTTCTGCTAATTGACTTAGCATCTTGCCGTTTGTGTTTGTGTTAGCGTGTAAGGATTGCTTGCCGGCTACATGTTGCAAAAAATCTTCTCTACCTATTTTTGCATTGAAATCTCCAAGGAGAATCAACACATCGTATCTAGATATCTTACTACATTCTCTATCAAGTCTGTCGTAAAATGTAATCTTTTCATCATTACTAGCCTCTTCTGTAGGTGTATAGGCCGATATAATAGATACATTCCTGCAACGACCTCTTAGCCTTATTTTACACATCCTATCTCCCAGTGATTCAAATCCCAGATAACTTTGTTTCATTTTAGAGTTGATAATAAAACCCGTTCCACATTGTCCAGTTCTTGTATCCGGTCCACTGTAGAATATGGAGTATTTCCTTTTGTCTATTCTTCCGTTACCACTCCATCTCATTTCTTGCAATGCCACAACGTCCATTCTATATTTCAGCACTTCTCGGGCAACTTCTGCCATTTTTCCTACCTGTAACATAGTCCTTACATTCCACGTGGCCAGGTTCAGTGTCGTTTTCCGTTTGCGAGTCCTTGAATTTCTGCCATGTCCGTCATCATCAAAACTGTCATTCCGAGGCTTTCTTGAGCGTTTCGTAACAAGAATTTTTTCTAGGATGGGGTTGTTAGCCCCACGCCCAACCCCCAACCTGGAGGACCACTTCCCTTTTCTTTTGTTCTCTCGCACTCCCCAGGGAGTTATTCCCTGGCTCATACGAGAGTTAACAGCACCACCGCTTGAAGGCGAGAAGAATAGAGTAAGAGAGGTGAGAGGTGTCATTTTCAAGGATCTACCATTCGGTGCACTTCACTACTCCATATGGTGCCATATTATATCTATAACTGAGATTATTAATGGGATTATAACTTATTTTTGCTACTATTACTTATTTTTATTTCTATATTTGTTCTATTTCTGTTTATTATAAAATAATTATCCAGTTTCATAGTATTTTATTATTTAATAGCTTCTTTCTGTGAATTATTATAACTTTAAAGTTTATTTTTAACTATATAAAAAATTTGGCAATTACGAACTTGTATTATAATATAAAAAATTTATGGTTTTCTGCGAAAATTTATGATAAACTTCATATTGTGCTGAGACATTACCACCGTGTACGAGTAAAATATATATACAGGATGTCCCATAATTCCCACACCACCCGTAACGTTCAGGTAGAGCAAGTTAAATCGAGTAGAAAAGTCATCCGTTCTGCTATTTTCACAATAATTAACGAAAAATTAATTTAAAAAGCGGCGAATCGGTGCGAGTAGAAGCGTGTAGCGAGAAGAGACCTTCTGCTATATTCTGATACAAAGCACGCGACGATGTGATAGAAAAAGCGTTCTAGAAAGGACAGTAGCTATGTACACTGCCCGACAATAATTCGTTCCATTCCCCTAGCGAGTTTATATAGGTTGTGTAACATCCTATATAAACGGAACAAATTATTGTCGGACAGTGTACACACATACGAGTGGAGCCCAGCGTCAAACTCATAGACATAACTATTGTCTTTGTAAAGCGCCTCCTCCCATCGCTTCGCCGTGCGCCTTGTATCAGGTTACAGCAGGAGGTGTCTTCTCGCCGTGCACTTCTACTCGCACGAATTCGCCGATTTTTTAAAATTAATTTCTTGTTAATTATTAAAAATAGAAAAACGAGATGACTTTTCTAGATTTAATCTGAACGTTACGAGTAGTGTGCGAATGGGACACCCTGTATATATAATTTTTCTTTTTTTCAAAGAAAATGTCCGAACAAAAATTGTATGCAGTTGTGCAATTCTCAGTTGATGAATCCTTCTCAGAGATCCAACAAATTGGATTCATCAAAATGATGAAAATAATGGCTTCATTTGTTGGTGGCCTAACACAAAAAATATCAGTTTGCTTATTGAAAATCGAGCTGAACCGGAGAAGAAGTTATGGTCAATATTTGACATAACAGTGATAAAATATTGTTGTAAGTTAGTTTTATAAACTTTATATTTTAATTCCAATATATTCATTATTTTATTTAATCTCTTAACGTGTAAATGCATATTATTTATATTATATGTCAAATATTAACATTATTATGATTACTATTACGGATGTTATTATTATTTGGGTAGCGTCACTTGCATCGGCGCGGAAAATCAGCTGCAGATGCTCACTATACTACGACTGACGATGAAAAATGTGGCCGAGGGCAAAGAAAGTTAAAGAAAAATGAATACTATTTTTGTCAGGAGCACGATGAAAAGGATTATACTGATGATTCGAATGATGAAGAAAGAAATGTGTATGATAAAGAAAATTACGATAATGAAAAAAATACTTTAAAAAAATCAATTAAATACTTGAAACACAGTAAGTTTTGACATTTACTTTGAATTTGAAATTTATAAAATATACTGAATATTTGAGATGCTTATTTAATTTTTGTTATTTTTCTTATTGTTATTTTACTTTGTTTGCAGGTATTAGTCGTCCGCCTGTTTTTATTAATCCTATGCCTGAATACAATTCTCAGAAAATAGATAATTGCTGCCAATCTGTTAATGCTTCCAGTACCGATAAAAATTTAAATTTTGTTTCCAAAAATACCAATACTGAAATTTCATCATCACGCACAAGTAAGTTTATACCTTACAACTTCAATAATATAAATGTATAAACATATTAAAACAGACAATTGTAATTTGCAGATATCAACAAATGTAGTTCTAATGAAAGAGTAATTCAAAAAACTCCATATCCTGATAAGTCCTCTCTCATCGTCCGTTACAATGGATATTGACAGTATCCCTATTTTAGAAATTCCAGAAGTACAAGATGTTTACAATATTCTACAACGGATAGAAAGTAAATTATTTACCTATATTATATGCATACAGTTTTGAATAAATGTTTAGCTTTGTGTGTGTGTGTGTGTGTGTGTGTGTGTGTGTGCGCGCGCGCGTGTCAACTATAAATAATGTTTGCATAATTATATATAAAAATATATGTATACGTGCTATATGTTTCTTTTTAATTACAGCAGGTTTAGATAAAGTTATACGTGCAAACGTTACTACCAATTTTGAACTAATGAGTATCTCGAAAAGATTAAATAAATTGGAATCCCGTCAATGTAATAATGCAGAATTGACAGAAAATGATATGGTAATGATAATACCATTATTGCTACTACAAACAGTGGAATCCATAAAAGAATTCGAAAATTTAATCATATCAAACGAAGTTGCTGCATCGCAATTTGTAAGTTATTTTTTATTTGCAACTATTTCCAAATCTGTATGGAGATCTATATTATTGATATTAAAATGAAATAAATAGTCTATCATTTACTTCATTTTTATACCAAAAAAGTTCCATATAGAAAAATGAATATAGATTGAGTTATAGAATCATCAAATCTTTTGCAGTGAATGCAGTTATCCATAGAATAAGAATCGGTTTACTTTTTGAAAAAAATGAAGTAAAAAGTAGTAAAGAGAAGTAATTTACATTCTTTTTCTATATAGAACTTTTTCATTTTTTATATAGAACCATTCTTATAATCTTTCAGACACTTTATACACTTTTCAATAAATATCAAACTACTTCCTTCTGAATTTAATATAGTTGATATGATATTGTCTTTATTGTATATTATTTACATAAACGTATTGTTAATTTCAGAAAAAATTGATTCTAAAAATTGGAGGCAACACTCCACGAAATAGCATTCATCGTGCTTTAGAACGAATTATCAGCAATAAATGCGCTATGAACTGTTCCTGGAAAGGCGTTCGATTAAATTATAAAATATGTAATTTAACATTTATTAAGAATATACGTGGTAAATATTTTAAAATTATATTTAACTATTTTCTTAAATTTTCAGTTTTTAGATTACACAAACGTACATTTTTTTTATTCTAATAGATACTATTTAATTATTAAAGTGATTTTTATTTTATATACGCGCACACACATTAATATTGTTAATTAAATTTTAACTTTTACAGATACCATATGCTCTGTACATTCAGGTTTAACTGAAGCCGAATTTGATATAACCACTGCGGAATGATTCCGATTTGCTAAGCAACGAGCAGCGCGGGAAGAAAAAAAATAATCTGTAATAATCTACAGATTATTATCACAGATTATTACAATACATGGTGCTATTTATAATTTTATATATGTTAGGCTATTCAAGCACAGATCCAGTTTTTGTTTTCTTAGATAGCCTTAATTATTTTAAAAATTTGATAAAAAATGTCATTTTTAGTTACTATTTTTATACTTAAAGGTTACTTTTTGTTACTGTTTCTGTCAAAAAGCAGTCACTATTTTTTTTTTTTTGGTCCGATGACTGGAGGTCAACGCTGTGTTTCTATAATATACGATGCTTTCCAGCAAGCGACACAAACGACACAGTCATCATACCATTCTATCTTCTTTTAACACCAGTGAGCAACAAACATAGAATGATACACTGTGTCGCTTGCGTCGCTTGCTGCAAAACACCGATAATAAATTGTTTCTGTGTACGCATATTATTAGGGTGATCCCTTATAGTTAGTATATACAGGATGTCTCTGAACACTCTATTGTGCACTTGTTAAGGAGGTAGAGCGCAGTAAATTAAATAAAGAAATCCTATACCGTTTAACAATTTTTGCAATAATAATAGAAATATTAATGATTAAAATCGGACGAATGAGAGAAGCGCTCGATCGCTCGAGCTATAGCACGGCCCACCGTGTCAGACATTGCCTGCCGACGCGCGGCGAGGGAAGGGACAGCGCGCCGCTACCCGTGGTTACCGTCATCGTCATTTTCACGTTTCGCGCGACTTTTTTTTAAATTATATACATTATATAGTGTTTTAAGAATTAAAAGAATCCTAATTCTCATTAAATATTTTAAAAATCAATTTTCTCTGAATAAATATAAAATGCGTTTTAATTTCTTAGGGAGAATTTATGTATAATATTTCTACTGTATAAAATTGATATTTCACGGCAAATATTATATCAAATTTACAAATTGCTCTTAAGTACTTGGCTAATAGTAATTATTGATTTCATATTTAGTTTTGATATTTTATTTTTTAATATTTTTTTATGAAAATTATTTGTTGAGGTTTTGTTTTTTAGGAAAATGATTTTTTGAGGGAAAATTACTGTAAAAAATTATTTTTAAGGAATTTTTTTATTAAAGACGCATACAAGGTAGAATATTTTTTATGTACGGCGTATTTTTTTACCTTTGTAAGGTTTTTTTAGAGTATATATTATCTAATATTCTTATCTGATACAATAAATATTTAATAAATATCTAATACAATATCAATATATATCTAATAATGTATCAAACTGAACAGAAAGCTGTTGGTATTCAACGTGAAGAGATTTTTGTTACATATACAATAACTCCATTATGTAGTTATGGGAAAAATAAATTAGTCAAATTGAATTAAAATATTATTACACTATTTTTTTAAATCCTTATTTCTATAATATAGTAATAATTTTTCTTTTGATAATAATATCTTGAGATAAATAATCAATTTTTAATTCAATTTTAAAGCAAAATTTATGATTAAATTGTTTAATCTTATAAGATTATCAAAAAAGCTACATTTTCTTTTATTATATATTTGGTATATTTATTTTAATAATCAAAAATGTGCAATTTGTCTATATAATATAAAATATCTAGTTGTTGTTGTTGTTGTTGTTGTTGTTGTTGTTGAATGGGTCTCCACCTTGGCGTGGTGAAGGGGCTTATGGTCGCATCCGGGCCCACCCGTTTAAGGTGTGGAGCCGGGTGCGACCAACGAAGAGGGACCCCCAAGCCAAGGTGTTAATGAAACCGTACCAATGGCTGCGTGGTGCAGGGGGTGCTGCGTCTCGAACGGTTCCCCCGGATACCGGGCGACCTCCGGGGTATTTAGCCAAGCCCCAGCCATTCGCAGCTCTGGTTGGGTGATATCGCACTTCCGCGGTACTCGTGGGACACACATGGACATGACAAACAAACATACTAATAAAGACACAACCATGGACAAAGTCCTCCAGGGCGTGGCTTCCTTAGGGAGCGAACGACCGGAAGAATGCAACTCAGGGGAACCCAAAACCCGAGTTAGATATAGCGGAGCTGCAAGAAGACGCTACAAGAAACAGCTTCAGAGGGAGGGAAAGGCTACTAAAGCCCTCCCGCTGAAGCCGATTCTAGTCCTGGGCTCAGTAGCGGTGGAGCCCCGACTGTGGCGCTTAAACGTGCCCGGCCGGGGAATAACACCCCTAGCCCCAACGACACTCGCCAGGGCAAACGATCCAAGATCAATGATCAAGGGTCATATGCCCAAGCGACCAAAGGGTTTATCAGATTAGCCCTCATTTTGGAGGGCTTTCCTGATAAGAAGCTAGGAGCCGTGGACTGTGGAGTGATCAGGAAAATGATCAGAGGGCGTATCCTCGAGTTACCCGAGGGTACAAAAGCCTCCACATTCTCCGGCTTCTGGGAGAGAGACGGAGCCTTTGTTTTTGTGTGCGACGACGAACAGTCGGGGGACTGGCTAAAAAGCCTATCCTCCGAACTGAAGGTGGGGGGAAACTCCCTACGTGTAGTGCCGGTTGACGAGCTGCCTAAACGCCATCAAGTGGTGGTACACGTGGAGGCGCCAGACTTGTCTTCTGAGGAAGCCTTGAGGCTCCTCGGCAGACAAAACGCAGGATTGGCGACCGGAGATTGGATCGTCACCAGGGGGAGCGTGAGTAGGGATGCCACGAGCACTCACTTCGCCTGTCTGATTGGGGATCAATCTCTAGACGCCCTGAAGTCCTGCAATTTCAGGCCCAGCTGCAGTCTTGGACGGGCAACCGTTAGGCTGCTTGAAAAGGAGTGCGGCAGGAAGCCTCAATCTGTGGAGGGAATACCAGGGGAGACTGCCTAAATATGACGGTCTCCACGGTACCCATCACCTAAATTAACTTGCATCACAGTAAAGGCACCTCGGCTGTCCTTGCCAGGAGCACTGCTGCGATGCACACACACCTTGCCATTATCCAGGAGCCTTGGCTCCTGAATAATGCCATCAAAGGTTTGGGCGGCTGTGGAACTATTTTCAGAGCCTGCTCGAACCGCAAACTAAGGACATGTATTGTAGCAAAAGGCCTTAATATCACTTTTCTGCCTCAGCTTAGCAGCGAAGATCTAACTGTCGTCCAGACAAGCACCAACCTGGAGGAGGGGAAGACAATGGACTTACTCATAGGGTCAGCATACATGCCCTATGATTCCTGCGATCCTCCACTTCAGTACAATGTCAAGAACCTGGTTGCCCATGCTGAGGAAGCAGGACTCGAACTCCTCCTGGGTTGTGATGCTAACTCCCATCATGTTAGTTGGGGGAGCTCAAACATCAACCCGAGAGGGGAGAGCCTACATGACTTCATCCTGGACAAGGAACTTATCATCCTAAACAGAGGTACGGAACCTACCTTCATGGACGCTAGAAGACAGCAGGTAATCGATATTACTATTTGTACCAAAGGCGTGTCTGAACTGCTAAGAGACTGGAGGGCCTTAGATGAACCTTCAGGATCCGATCACAGGCAGATACGCCTCATCCTTCGCCAGCAACCTACAATCTTGCGGAGGCGAAATCCTAGGAAAACGAATTGGGACGGCTTCAGGCTAGACTTGAAGAATAGATTAACTACCGTTCCGACCAGATTCCATACCAGGGATAACCTGGAAACTGCCGCAGCTTGTTTAAGCAACGCTATCTCGGATGCCTTTGAGGCAAACTGCCCCCTGAAACTTATACGGTCCCAGACCAAAGTCCCCTGGTGGAACAAAGAGCTGTCAAAGCTCAGATCCGAGACCAGGAGACTCTTTAACAGGGCAAGAAACTCTTGCTTGTCTTTGCACTTGGAAGCCTTGAGGAACGCCCAACGCAGGTATAGCAAGGAAATAGTCAGAAATAAACGCAGCAGCTGGAGAGAGTTCTGCGCAAGCATCGAGAGTGCTCCAGAGGCCTCCAGGCTAAACAGAATACTCAGCTCTGACAATCGTACCCAGTTGGGATGTCTCAAGCGTCCCGACACAGGCTACACAGTCAACCTCACTGAATCCATCGAACACCTTATGGAGACTCATTTCCCAGGTTTTCGAACGGTTGACAATCTTCCTACCGCCCGTGTGAGACCCAAGGAAGTTTTTAAACCCAGGGATTGGTCACTATCGGCGAAGATAGTCCATCCCAAAGGTGTTGAATGGGCTGTTAAAACCTTCAAGCCCTATAAATCACCTGGACCAGACGGGATTTATCCCGCCTGCTTACAAAAGGATTTGAGCCTTTTGATAGGCCCCCTAGTTAAAGTGCTTAGGGCTAGCATAGCCCTTAGACACGTGCCCCTTGTCTGGAGTGGCACCAGAGTCACTTTTATACCCAAACCAGGAAGAAACGGCCATATCTTGGCCAAAGACTTCAGACCTATTAGCCTTACCTCCTTTGTTTTGAAGACACTGGAGAGACTGATAGACAGCCATATTAGGACATATCCCCTTACTACCCGACCGCTGGCACTTTCTCAATACGCCTATAAGGCGGGCAGATCTACGGATACTGCTCTTCATCACCTTGTGAGCAAGATTGAGACACAGCTGGCGACTGGAGGGTATGCCCTAGGATAATTTCTGGATATTGAGGGGGCATTTGATACCATATACAGCGATCAAAGCGGCCATGCACAGGCATCACATCCCCGAAACTCTGATCGACTGGACGCAAAGCATGCTATCGGACAGAGTTCTGACTGTTGACTATGGAGATAAAACTTTGAGTGGTCTCCCGGCTAGAGGTTGCCCGCAGGGCGGCGTTCTTTCTCCGCTCTTGTGGTGCCTGGTGGTAGACGAACTCCTGGTCAAATTACAAGAAGCGGGCCTTCTCGTTTGTGGCTATGCGGATGACGTGGCTGCAATCGTGAGAGGCAGCTTTCTCTCAACTCTTAAGGAGCTCATGGATAAAGCACTTAAGATTATTCAAAGCTGGTGTCAAGCCAAAGGTCTCACGGTTAATCCGTCTAAGACCGAGGCCATGATTTTTACCAGAAAATACAAGCCCGAACCTATAGGGCCTTTGAGGCTCTGGGACAAAGAGCTACCATACACTTCTTCGGTGAAGTACCTGGGGATACATCTTGATCCCAAACTAAGCTGAAAATTTCATCTTGAAGTCAAACGTAAGAAATTTTACACCTCCATGTGGGCATGTAGAAGGGCTGTAGGTAAAACGTGGGGCATTAAACCCAATATTGCCTTCTGGATCTACAAAGCCATTCTACTGCCCCGTCTCACATATGCTGCGGTGGTCTGGTGGCCCAAGGTGGAGAAAGTGGGGGCCAGGAACCTACTCAGAAGCCTACAGGGTTGTTACCTCAGGGCGACGATGGGGGCCATGAAAACCACCCCTACAGAGGCGCTTGAGATTGCACTCTGTCTTCCACCCCTGGACCGCTTTATTATCAGCACAGCCAAACTTACTGCCTACAGACTAAAGTGTCAGGGTGTGTGGAGAGGACGGCATCTTGGTCATGCCAGGCTATCGTTCCTCCATGAACACCCATTCTCTCTGCTGCAGGATAGAATACCTAGGAAATCCCAGGTCTCTAAGTTCTTCAAAACCCAGATACCTTCTAGGGAAGATTGGAGTAAACCAGAACGAATCTGCCGGCCAAACTGGGACATCTGGTATACGGATGGCTCGGGGGCGGACGGACGATTTGGAGCTGGAGTCTACGGCTCAAGGACTAACCACAGGGAATCTTACTCCCTAGGGGAGCTGGCCACGGTTTTCCAAGCTGAGGTTCTAGCAATCCTTGAGTGCGCAAATACCTTAACCTTAGTTAAAGCCACCAATAGAAATATACTCGTCTGCTCCGATAGTAGGGCAGCCATTAACGCTCTAGCCAAGACCATCACTGAGTTTTCGGTGCTTTGGGACTGCATGCTAGCGCTCAACAGACTAGGCAAATCCAATAGGATCACCTTAGTCTGGGTTCCCGGTCATCAGGGAATTCATGGCAATGAAGTGGCAGACGGCCTGGCAAAGCTAGGCACCCTTGAGGTCCCGGCTAGACAAGTCGTCGGCGTCCCCTTTACCATAGGTAAAAGACTCATCAAAGAGTCTCCGAAACGGGAACATCTGGTTTCGTGGTGCCAGGTTCAGGGCTGTCGTCAAGCCAAGTTATTGCTGAACCGACCCCTTTCTAAAAGGACGGATGAACTCCTAACTATGAGCAGAAAGAAGCTCAATATCTCCATTGGCCTGCTCACGGGCCATGTGGCCCTCAGGGCCCACTTATTCAATCTCGGCCTGGCCGAGCGGAAAGACTGCCGGGTATGCGGCAAAGAAAAAGAGGACAGCATTCACATTCTGTGCTACTGCCCCGCACTTGCTTTTAGGAGATACACACTCTGGGGTCACATGTTCATTGAACCCAGTGCATTACAAAACGTGAGGGTGGGCGATCTACATAACCTTCTTGTAAGGGCCAAATTGGATCGCCACTTATAACCTCAGATAACCATGGGGTTACAGAAGATCTTTTAGATCTAGGTAACATCAGGGACTGATCTAGCCCCACCCGTTCTTATTACTACTACTACTACTACTAGTTGGACATCTATTTCGTAAGAACGTTGCAGCGTTGATTGCTTCCGCCCATAGTAATTTTGGCAAATTGGCTTGGAGTGTAAGACATCGTGCCATTTCCACCAGTGTTCGATTTGCGCGCTCAGTCACACCGTTTTGCTAAGGCGTATATTCAATAGTAAATTGTCTTTCGATGCCTTCTTCTTCAAGAAATTTCTTAAACTGCTCCGAAGTATATTCTTTTGCGTTATCTGTTCTCAATCGTTGTATAACACATCCGGTTTCTTTCTCGACACGTTTCTTAAAGTTTTTGAATGCTTTTAAGACATACGATCGTTGTTGTAGCATCACTGTTTCACAGATTAATGTTATCGAATATAAATTTTAAAGGATACCCATTATTCAGTAGAATCTCAATAATATCTATTATGTTATTCTGATGAAACCTAGGGTCCGACAATCTGTAGGCCCTGTCAACCAAACTAAAAATTGTGCCTCTTTTTTGGCATTCAGGGTGTTGTGAGTGAAAATTCAAATATCTACTGGAGTACGTTGGTTTATGGTACCAATTAAAATGTAGTCTATTGTTTTCGGATAAAATAGTAATTTCCAAAAAACTCAGAGTCTTATTATTTTCGACTTCTATGGTGAACTGTAGTCTAGGATTAAATGAATTAAAAATGTTTAGTACGTGGTCAACCAGATTGAACGGACAAGCAGTGATAATATCGTCAACATATCTGAAGTAGAATGGTGGTGTGAATCCAATTGTATTCAAGGCTCTAATCTCCAAATCCTGCATCACTATATTAGCAATAATTGGAGACAGGGGAGAACCCATCGGAGTACCAAATAATTGACGATAATATGTATTATTAAATGTAAAGTAAGTGGAATTTAGTACAAATCTCACCCCTAGTAAAAACTCCAGTTTAGGAAGGTCCGTGTATTCTTTAATATAGTCCCATCTACCTGAAACACTCTCCATAGCAAGATCCAACGGAATATTAGTGAATAATGATACTACGTCTAGAGAAATGAGTTTGTAATTTTCGTCTAGATGCACGTTCCTAAATCTGTCAACCAATTCAAAACTATTTTCAATATTACTGTCAGCCGTAGGAAAGCCCTTGATCATAATTTTGTGTAAAAATACCGCTAACTGGTAAAGTGGAGTGTTAACGCACGATACGATCATCCTGAACGGGCAACCCGGTTTGTGCACTTTCGGTAAACTATAAGCACGTGGGAGGGTACCTTCACTAAATGACAAGGAGCGATATGATGCTAGTGAAATATACTCATTATTTTTCCATCTTGTTAATAGTTCACGTAAATTAGATATTAATTTATTAGTGGGATTTTTATTTACAACAGCATACGTCTCTCTATCATTGAGTAACTCTTCAGTTTTTCGAATATATTCATCTTTGTTAAGAGCAACCGTGATGTTGCCTTTGTCAGCCCGCGTGATAATTATGTTATGGTTTTTTCTGAGAAAATCTTTTGTGATGACGTTAAGTTGTAGCAAACAATTATGAGTTTTAGTAAGAGGATATTGGAAGGAAGATATGCCATTGATCAAATTCATGGATCTATTTCGAACCGTCGTCCGTTTAAAAGCTGGAAGTTTCCTAAGATTATTCTCATAATTGATTATAAATTCAGTAGTTAATTTTGTTCTATTAGTTACAGGTAAGCTAAAATTTCCGCCTAGCTGTAAAAAACTTTATATTGTCTGGGACGTGAGTTGATGACATATTAATAAACCATTTGTTGTTGATGTTTGATATATCATATTCAAATCCAGTAAACAGGGACGGTTTGATATCAACGATAATTTTTTCTTTATTATGGTCAGACGAAAATTGATTAGTAAGTAAAGTCTCAATGTTAGACGTCTTTGATACATTATATGGTCTAAAATAGTGTATTGGTCTGATGTCAGGTCTTTTATATTGTTTATCTAAAATTAGTTTGAGTTTTCTATCAAACCTCTTACATGTATTATGGTAAAAAGTCAATAGTGGGCCACACTGTTTATTAAAAAATGATAGACAAATATATTCGGGGATGTAATTCAATATTTGTTGCGTAGTGGTATAGATATAGTCATAATTATATTTAATGATTTTATACGAGTCATTAATTTCAATTTTCAATATCTTTTTTAAAAATTCTTTCCTAACCTTTTTAAAGTCATACACAGAATTACAATTTTTCAAGTTCAAAACAGCGTTACCTAGTATGTTTTCGATATGTGATGGAAGAACATGGTGATGTTGGCAATTACGTAGAAATCTAATCCTTTGCTTATTTACAATAATATCTCTGCGAATTTTAATCCAAAGTTTAAGCAATTTGAAGGGTTTGAAACCATAATGTAATTTAATGTAACTAAAAAAGTTATTGCAGTAACGCATATTTTCAGCCTAGCGTATTAAAATTAAATTAGTAATAAAGCTCTCTTAAATTAATAAATAAATGATTAAGACAGGCATAGAGAGCTGAAGATCATTATTAGTAACGAGTTGTACAGATTAAAATGACCAGTAGAAAACAAATTGGTTAAAACTTCAATTTAATAAAACAAAGATGTATAGACAATTTAAAAGCGGACGTTTCGACTTGTATTTAAGTCATCTTCAGCGCATATTAATTCTCGGAAAGTACGCAAATGTACGCAATGAACATGTATATATAAATTTAAATTTAAAATCGCAGGAAAACGGTAGGGAGATCATCTTACGGTTAGACCCATGGATGAAACGGTCACTACAAATTTACCTAATAATATGTCGTTTCTTATAGAAACAACCAATCAGGTTCTTTCCTGCTTTTTTAGGTCTCTCGCACGAAGGCAACGAAGAACAGGAGCACGCTTGCTAGATCGTAGACTCTTGGACTGCTATAAATAGCACTGTCTATTGGTTCCAAAAGGGAATGTTTTATAAAGGAATAATATATTAAATAATATCCACTCATTTAATAAAATAAGAAATCGGACGTTTACTTTCAAGGTATTACTTTTATGATTTTATTTCTAAGTACCGAGAAAAAGAGGTTATAACCGCATTAACACACGTATTTTTGGATACTTTTAACCAGTGCATGCTTTTTACTTAATTTATGTCATTATTTAAACTATTTTTATTTTAATAAATATGAGTTTGTCAGTAATTTTAATTTTTGTTCCCTAAAATTTTGAGGTTAAATGTATTGCAGATTAATAATCTTTTATACTTTATTCATAATTCTTTGCATTTAAAAAAACCTTAACAAATTACAATAAAATGCTTGAGCAGTTATAATAAATACACAAGTACGTTGACACAATAAAAATAAAATAATGTTTTTGTTTAACAGGGCTTTTAGGACCTGATGCCATTTCACCTGCTTGAAAGTTTTACGTATCATTATATATTCTTATTATAAATAGTTTTTCATCTTCGACTTACTTTCTGGTATTTATTTTCTGGTATATACTTTACTTTTACGGTATGTATATCCTTTTTTTTTTCTAATGCTAGCATATAGATACTGCAAGAATTACAAAATATTTTATTTATTCGCAAAGTGAATTTACAGTGCTATTTGTATATATACTTTTAAATTGTACTTTATCTGTTTTTTACTCCTAAGATCTGATATTTTATTTTTCTTATTGCTCTGGATCGTATTCTTTTTCTTTTACTTTCATTTACATATTTACATTATATCGTTCCATTTTTATATCACAGTTTTGTAGCATACACAGATCACTTAATATATTATGGTGTGTGATTCAATAAATATATTGTTTCTTAGTTAGAATAGTTTCTGAAAATAAATTTAAGAAAGTTGAAATAATTTACTCAATAATATTACTTTATACTTTAATTGCAAAGTATTTATAATTTTGGCCAAAAACGTGTATATAATTTCACTGTTTTAATGGATAGAAAACGTAAAAAATATTTTTCTCTTTCTGAAAGACATATTCGTAGAATTATTGTAAATAAAACTGCTTCTGATTTATTAAATATTTCAAATTTTCCAAATATCAATAAAAACTTTGAATCGAGGGACGATGAATTACCACATCGTAACACAACTAATAACTTAGAGTCGATGGAAGAATTTGAAGAATGTGTACATGATGATCTAATCAATAGCAATACAGTAGATGATTTGGAATCGAATGAAGAACCGATAGAGAGTGATATTGTTGATGCAAATACAGATGATGATACAAGTACAGAGTTAGATAAAGAAGAGGCAGATTATAATATGGGAAATGAACTTGTCGATAAAATTGGAACTTCTGAAGATAATCAATTTATTCAGGCTATAGTTTCTTGGGCTATTATATTCAATATTTGTCATGTGGCACTGTTGGCACTTTTGGCTATATTACGAAAATACACGAGCCATCCATTTCCAAAAGACCCTCGAACTTTATTGAAAACGCCAAGGCATACTGCAATTGTCGAAATGGGGCCTGGACAATATTGTCATTTTGGCTTAAAAAACGCTTTAACGCGTATGTTAGATGAATACATGAAAGTTATAGGTCAAATTACTAATAATCTTGACATTTTTATAAATATAGACGGTTTACCGATTTCCAAATCAAATAATTCCGCTTTATGGCCTATTTTGTGTTCGGACACAGTTTTAAAGTCAGTTTTTATTGTCGGTGCATATTATGGTAAAACCAAACCACACAGTAATAATGAGTTTTTACGATATTTTGTCGATGAAACGATTTTAATAATAAGTAATGGTTTATTTTATAACGGAATTAAAGTAAAAATTAATTTACATGGCTTGATTTGTGATGCCCCGGCAAAAGCTTTCGTTTTAGGTATAAAAAATCATTGTGGTTAGTAACTGTAGTGGTTAATAGCTGTACACGATGCACTGTTAAAGGTGAATACATTGATGGGCGGTTATGTTTTCCAACGACGAAAATAATTGATAATTTATGAACTGATCAAAATTTTGCTGATAATAAATACGATGATTATCAAACTGGAGACACAATTTTAAAAGAAATTCCTAATTTTGGATTAGTTTCTAGCGTAGTACTAGATTATATGCATTTGATATGTTTAGGAGTTGTAAAAAAATTAATATTAATTTGGATTCAAGGCCCTCGTACTGTAAAATTGTCTCAACAATTAGTCGTTAAAAGATATAAAAATGTGGAAGGCAACAGAATTACGCCAATTTATTCTTTACACAGGTCCTGTTGTATTAAAAGGCATATTAAGAGAAGATTGTTACATAAATTTTATAACTCTACACATTGCCATAACAATTCTTGTTAATTCTACTCTTTCAAATAATTATAATAATATTATGTGGGCTCAAATGTTATTGGAATATTTTTTAAAATGTTTTAAAAAAAATCACGGGGCTGCATTTATGTCTCACAATTTACATAATTTGTTACACATTTGTTCTGATGTGCAGAAGTACGGACCTCTCGACGAATTTAGTGCTTTCAGATTCGAAAATTATATGTCAAATATAAAAAAAATGCTTCGAAAGCACGAGAAACCTCTTCAACAATTATCAAGAAGATATGCTGAAATCAACAATTGTAACTTATCGCTTATTAACAAACGGGAAAATAGTCACTAAATATATTTTCAAAAACCTCACTCAAATGGACCGTTAATTGAAGAATGTAACGTTTCTTGTCAATACAAAATATTACGCACGAAAACATATACAATCCATGCAAACAGCTTAAATAATAATTGTATTTTACTTGAAAACGGAACTGTAGTGTCAGTTTTAAATTTTGTTAAATGTAACGACAATAGAAAATTTATAATTGGTAACAAGCTGAAAGTAGTCTAGGAAATTTGTATTCAAATCCCACATATCCTTGTGCATCAGAAGAATTGGGTGTGCAAATTATGCGTGAAGACACTGTAGTACGCCTTTGGCCATATGATAAAATTCGGAGTAAAATGTGGAGAATGCTATATACTCACAATGAATTCGTTGTTTTCCTAATCGTGCATACTTAGAAGAAGAGAGTAATGAAATAAACAATTTATCTATGTATTTTCATTGTATATAACTTTTTATTTGTTTTGTGCTATATACAGGATATCCTATCTCAAACAATAAATAATTTAGTTCGAATTTCTAGTTTCAACAGGCAATGAATATCGGAATGAAGTATTGTGAATCTTTTGCGTAGCCATAATTAAAATAATGAAGAATAAATATTACTTAAAATAAACTTATTTGTGTAATTTCTTGTACTTGATACTTAATAATAATTAGTGTTTGTTGACATGTGTATTTCTGTAATTTAATATTTATTAATAATTTGTAATTAATTATATCAATACTTAAGCAAAGATATTATTTCTAACTTTTCTAAGAGCTTATTTTTTTATTTTAAATATTCTTTTTATTTAACTTTTTTATATTTTGTTAATAATTAAATGTTGCACCTTTATTGACAGAAATCGGAGTTTTTTTTCTCTAAAAAATATTGTTTAAAAATTATTTTTTATTTTTTATTATTATTATTTATTATTATATGTATAGTATTATCAATATCGAATACAAAGTGGAAATGCCCCGATTTTCCGTCGTCGAATTTGAAGACGGGCTACATTTAGTGCCTTGCACGTGGCTGATCAGCAAATCCGAATGTTTTTGGCCACTGTATAAAAGTAATAAATTACTTCACAAAGCAATTTCTGAGTGTGAGGAAGTAGACGCCGAAAATTGGGACATGATCAAAGTAATCCGCATTTTTGCAACGGCAAGTAAGTGAATAAATGACTGTTTCAAATATATATTAACGTAACAAAAAGCAATTTTTTTGCGATGTCTATGATAAGTTTTGTATATTGTATGTAAAAATTATGAAAAAACAAAATATATATTAAAACGTAGTTTGTAACTATTAAATTTAAATTATGTCAATTAGTTTTAATTTAATTATATCAATTACTTTTATTACATGTTAAGATTCAATTCGTATTGTTACAATGTAACTGTATTTGTGTATTGATATATTATATATTAATATATTCAGTTATATGAAAGTTTATTACATTACATTTTATTGCTTCTTTAATACTTAAGATTCATACGAGAGTGGAATATCCAAAGTAAAGCTGGCAGAAAAGATATCTGACATAGATTCATCTGATGCCGAAAATAATAAACAAAATCGCCAAAATAGGGCCAAAAAAATGGTCGATTCTGATGACGAATATGAAAAAGATTCACGCTGTATGCTACCTCCACCGCCAAAAAAGCCAGCTTCATTCTCTGTGAAAAAATCTTCTGATTATTTCCAAGAAAAAAATCCAAATAGAACACATTCGACATTGTCAAATAAAGCAAGTCGTCAACAGAAAAATTGTAACTGTTTCGTTATCATCTTCGTTATTTAATACTACTGTGATTTGTTCTGATAATACAGAATTTGTGCAAAAGAAAAAGCCTATTGAATCAAGGACATTGAATTTCGACATTTGTAATTCGACAATTTCAAACGACATGGGTATGTACATAAAAAAAACCTTATCACTAATAATACAAAATTGTCATTTTTATATTTTATTTTATTGATTGATTTTGATTTGTATTAATATAATTAATATTTTAGAGTTTAAGAAAGAAATATTGCGTAAATGCAATAAAATAGATTCTAAATTAGAGCGTATTGATGGAAGTTTAATCATACTTGAAGAAAGGCTACAGAGCTCAAATGACATAAAAAATGAATATGTGGATTTGGATGACTTTATAAGCTTGCCTTTGACTACCATTGATGATGTGAAAAATTTAGAGTTTCAACTCCAAGACGTTAATTTCTTCAATAAAACGGTAAGATCATAAATCAGGGATACGCAACTAGATTTTTTGGCGGGCCAAATGTAAAATTTGAAATTATACTGCGGGCCGCAACAGCTAAAATATGTTTGCCTTCTTTGCATCACCCAGGAATCACTACGTGGAGGTGAGGCAACGTCGAATCCCTTGGGGGGGGTAAAAAAGGGGGTGTATTTAGGGTTAGGGGTTAGGGTTAGGGCTTTTGTTTTTTATTTTTGTTTTTTGTATTTTTATTGGTTATATATTATTTTATATTTAATATGTTTTTTATGTTTTTTTATTATGTTTTTGTTATATTTTTATATTTTTGTTTTTTTACTTTTTGTGTTTTTATTTGTTTTTTTATGTTTTCTTATGTTTTTTATTTTGTTTTATATGTGAATTATGCAATGTAATGAAATAATTTTAGAATTAATTTGCTTCAAAAGTGTTACAAAACCATTTGCTTTTCCTATCATTGCTGGTGCACCATCAGTGACTATAGAAAGAATATTTTTATATGAGAGGCCATTATTGTTCATAAATTCTTGGAAACGTTCAAACAATATTTGACCAGTTGTGCGATCATGCAATGGCAACAATGTCAAGAGTTCTTCTTTATAATTATTATTCAGAACATAACGAATAAACACAGCCATTTGTGCTACATCAGATATATTTGTAGATTCGTCAATCGCAAGCGAGAAAAACTGTGTTTTAGTAAGATCTGCTAATATACTTTCACGAACTGATTTTGCGCAAATTTCGGTCTTACGAATCGCGGAATCACGAGATAGTGGAATTTTGCTAAACATTTCTGCAATTTCTTTCTTATTATCGAAAACCGCATTTGAGACTTGTATCAAAAATTCTTTGACTATCTCGGAATATGAAAATGGCACCATATGTTTGGCCAAAATCCATGCAACATGTAAAGATGCTTCAGTGCATTTTTCCTGTTCGGACATCGAACGTTTCATTACCATTTGAGAGCGTTCAAATGATGAACGAAGGGCATTAACTTTTTCAATTCTAAGTGAAGAACCCTTTGGAAAATCTTTGTCATATCTTTTCAAATGCTTTGTTTCATAATGGCGACTTATATTTGCTACTTTGCACACAGCAACTGTTTCGTGGCAAATTAAACATGTTGGTTTCGCATTTTTATGGAGTGGAAGAACAAAGAAAAATTCTTCAGTCCATTTTTCATTAAATATTCTATTTTCGAAATCGATTTTTCGACGCTTTGACTCAGACATCGTGAACAAGACAACAACAAACAAAATCCGCAACTAAATTAAAGATTAGTAATGCGATATTGCGACGTCTCAAGCAAGCATACAACCGAGAATTGCTTATGTCACGCGTCCGTATGCGCTCGGCTTTCGGCTAGCAGAAAAGAACAAACAAAAAAGAGTCGGTTTTCTGTTCCACCGAACCGACAAACGATAAATGCCAAGAAGCAAATGTCTCTTAATCGAGTAAAGCGAGTGGCTTCGATATTAGAGTCTAACAGGCCTGACCGCGCGAGTTTCCCCGCTAACGCTTCCATACGCACGAGGCGTACCGTCTTGAGACATGTGACTCAGAGCTGCCAGATCCGAGACGCAAGCAACCGGCAACCGTGAGTGGAGGGGGTAACGGGCATGTGAGCGTGAGCGTAAGCGGGCCGAAGCGCCGAGCTCACACGTACGCTCACGCTTACATGCCCGTTACCCCCTCCACTCACGGTTGCCGGTTGCTTGCGTCTCGGATCTGGCAGCTCTGATGTGACTGTGTAAGAGTGTAGATTGGGGTGGGGATAAATCCAAAGAGAAGAGACGAGAAGAGATAGCGCGGAGAGGTGGCATGTTCTTCTCTTCGCGTGCTCCGTGGACGCCCACGCTGTCAGGCCTGTAATTAGATATTCCATTGTCAAAATCTGCTGGTTGTGTGTGTGCTTGGGATCTCGTGATTCCGGTCGCTATATCGCATAAAAAATCCAATTTGGCGTTATGTGCAAAAAATTTAATTTATTTTTTCTGTGAGTCAAGCTTGGACTGTCGCGGGCCGGATTGGAAAACCTCGCGGGCCGGATCCGGCCCGCGGGCCGCCAGTTGCGTATCCCTGCTATAAACTCTTAGGTAATTTTGACTGTATCAGCATATAACGAGCCATTTCGACTAGCATGCGATTAGCTCTTTCAGCAACTCCGTTTTGCTGCGGTGTGTACTCTACGCTTAACTCTCGCTTAATTCTTTCTGCTTCTAGGTAATTCTTGAATTCACCGGATACATACTCTTTGGCATTGTCTGTTCGGATCCTCTTGATGAAACAACCAGTTTCTTCCTCGACTCTTTTCTTGTAGTTTTTAAATGCGTTGAAAATATCTGAACATCTCTTTAGCATGACTACTTGTGTATATTTTGTGTGGTAGTCAATAAACGTTGCGAAATACTTTGCACCCCCAATGGATTCAACATTGAATGGGTTGCATATATCAGAATGCACTAACTTCAGTTTACTTGTACTGTGTTTTATAGAGTCCTTGTAAGGTAATTGATGAATCTTTCCTTTATCACATATTACACATGTAAATTTATCACGGATTGGCTTCATATCCATGTTTTTCACCATGTCTTCTTGCTTCAATTTATTTAAATCTTGAAAATTTAGGTGTACGTATCTTTCATGCCATCTTAACTGCTTTTTACTTTCATTCGACGAAATATTTGTTGCGACACTGTTTGCGTGCATTGGTTGGGCCTCGCTCGTCACGTATAATTGGCCTTGCCTCTTCGCTTTGATCGCAACAGTTGCCTCTACGCTTAACTTGTGCGAAATCCTTGTTAAACGTAACTATGTAACCATTGTCCGTCATACATGGCACTGATAATAAATTATTGCGAAATCCTGGTACTAACAGTGCAACTTAATTTGATTTACATTATTGTCTTTTAATTTGACATTTAATTTCACGACTGTTCCAGTTGATTTCGTACGATGATTCGTAGCTGTGTGTATTTCACATTTTTCTGTATTATCTAATTCAGAAAATTTCTCTGGATTATTGCACATGTGTCGTGTAGCACCACTGTCCAGACACCATTCAGTTGATTGATAAGCTTGTAAAGATAAGACCATTGCATACATTACATCTTCCGTATCTGTCTTCGTCATATGCTTCTTCACACTTCTGCAATCTGTAGCTTTGTGTCCGGGCTTTTCACACTTATAGCATTTACCTGAAAACTTTGGTTTCGTTTTTGTGTCGTGCTGGCTCGTTTTAGTATTTTTATTTGGTTTAAACTTATTTTTAGCTACTAGAGCATCATTCTCCTCTTCTTGTACGACGTGCTTACTATCTCTTTCCATTTACCTCGCTTCTTCCTCTATTAATTTTACTTTTAGTAATTCTATGCTATGGTATCTCTAGATTCGATTGCTATACAAAAGTTTTCATATTCGAAAGGTATTGAATTTAGAATCATAATAGATAATCATTCAGCCGGTATTTGTATTCCTGCTTCTTCTAATTTTACAGCAATGTCACAAAATGAACTAATGTAAGACTACATTGTTTGCGAAAATTCCTTTTTCATGCGGTATAACTTTTTATATAGACTAGCTTTTCTTACCGGACCTCGTGATTCATACATTTGTACTAGAGAATCCCATGCTTCTTTCGATGATTGGGCTCTTTTTATGTGGTTTAATTGACTGCTTTTGACGTTCAACGTAATCAGAGCCAACGCCTTTTCGTCCTTCAGTATCCATTCAGCTTGATTTTGCTCAGTTTTCACAATTGTCTCGTTTACGTAGAACCATAATTCGTTGCAGATTAGCACGCTTTTCATCATTAACTTCCATGACTCGAAGTTTGTTTCGCTTAGTTTCTCGATGTGTTGCACGTTAGCCATCGTCGACATAACTACTTTGGAAAAGATGCACCGACTCATTCGTCGAAATGATTCTCTCGGATTATTTGCAATATGAGCGTATAACTGGGCCCATAACCTGTCAGGTTTTAATAGAACAGAACTCTTGCTTCTTTCGAATAAAATTGAGCCTTTTATTCAATATATAAAAATGAACGAACGCCAAGCGATGTGTTTTTCTACAGACAACTAGAAGTAACTAAATTAATAGATGTGCCGGGAGCGGCATGGGATGTGGGGTGCAGTCGGGAGATATAAAAATATCTCAGGTCGCCGAAGGATCAGGAGCCGGGGGTTCGGCTGTTTTTAATAATTTAATATATCTTCTGTTTTAATTTTACCTTGTATTTTAATCTTTGGAATATACAGGGTGTCCTAGACCACCCGTACAACCCTTTTTTTCAAAAACTAAGCATTTTAGAGAAAAACGTTTTCAACAAAAATTGTATGGTTTCGAGGGGGTCATAAGATGGTATCATTGGTTTGACCTTGAAGAGTCATTTGAAGGTCACGTGAAGGTCACTTCAATTTTTTTAAATGGAACACCCTATATATTTTTGCACATTCTTGTAGCTTATCTCGAGAGCTTTCCAAAACACTATAATTAAGTAACTTTTCGTTAAGTACTTTTTGAGTTATGAGGCTTGAAATAATTTCTTAATTTTATATAAACCATAAAATATCTAGTAAAATATTCATTTTTCGATTATCTTACCTTAATATTTTTATGTACAAAATAATGAGAGGAATCAATTGGTGTAAAGAAAAAACATAGTTGTTTTTGAGAAAAAATATGTAATTGTTAATTGCAAATTACATATTTTTTTTAGAAACTATTATGTATTTTCTTTACACCAATTGATTCCTCACATTGTTCTGTGCATAAAAGTATTTAGGTCAGATAATCGAAAAATGAATATTTTACTAGATATTTTATAGTTTATATAAAATTAAGAAATTATTTCAAGCCTCATAACTCAAAAAGTACTTAACGAAAAGTTACTTAATTATAGTGTTTTGGAAAGCTCTCGAGATAAGCTACAAGAATGTGCAAAAATATATAGGGTGTTCCATTTAAAAAAATTGAAGTGACCTTCACGTGACCTTCAAATGACTCTTCAAGGTCAAACCAATGATACCGTCTTATGACCCCCTCGAAACCATACAATTTTTGTCGAAAACGTTTTTCTCTAAAATGCTTAGTTTTTGAAAGAAAAGGGAGTGTACAGGTGGTCTAGGACACCCTGTACATCAATTCGTACAGAAGCCTTTCTTATTTCTGCTGATTTAGTTGAGTCTTTCCGCCTTGTCCTTCGTCTTCGATAATAACCTTTTTTTAAAATAGGTTTCTTATACACGTGATCGGTTCGTACTTAATACTGATTACACTTGCTTTACGACTGTTCGCTGTGCTCCTCCAGTGGTTCGTATTTAAACCCTTGTTTGAGGAGGTTTTCTGAGAGGGGGACCGCTTAGTAACATGGCCACACGGGGTCATGGTGCGGTCAAGTTGAAGTGCAAGCGAAGATGATTTGGTGTCGAAATCCTTCGTTGCACTTCCGCGTTTTTTGGCGAATTCGCTGGTGGTTTGCTGAGACAGTGACTTTATGAGGTGAATGCTCGATATCGCATTTAGCAATAATATTTTATGCTAACGTTTAATATTTTAATTATGTACGGGTTATAGTCTGTGAGACTATAACAGATGGGAAAATTAATACGAAACTAATGCTTCTAGATGGCGCGTCGATTACACTTAATATCTCATTTTCAACATTTACTAAATTAAAGGATTAACAAATATATTGTTGCGCCCGCGGAGCGATATATCTCGAAGCGCACGCGGCACAACTATCGGCACACGAACACACTCGCGCACCCGCGCACTCGGGAATAAGAACATGGTTCTTTGAACACAAGAACTTTAATAAAACCACGAAGAACATACAAGAACTCAGAATAACACAGAATGACGGAACACAAGTTAACGCGCGACCGATCAGCTTGACCGCTGGGCTCGGACTCAATGACAGTCGTTATTGAAAACAATATCTTGACAACGCGTGCGGAGACGATCTTCTTCCGTCGACGTACTTCCCGCCGACAAAATAATGGGTGGCGAATACATCCGCAGAGATGGGACACGGGGGCGCAACAATATATTGTATATATGTATATTGTATAATAAAATTTTTTATTTTATTCAAGATATGTAAACGACGGGGCGGGGGGGAGGGTACGCCAAGTTTTCATATTTTACTTCGACCTGAGTCATTTATGCGATTTAGAATTTGTGTAAAACTTTTCTAAATTATATACATCATATAAAAAATACTTTAGGAATTAAAGTAATCTTAACTCATTTAGTATCGATTACGAATTAATATCACAATTTATAGTACTTGGCTAATAGTATTCATCTCATATCGGTTTTTAAATATTTTATTTTTATCACTTACAAGGGGAGGTCGCGGTTGACTCTTCACCGATTTTGATCTCCTTTGATGTGGTGAATCTGCATCGAAAAAAAGTTGATCCGTGTTCGAGCTTTTCGTCCAATGCGCCTTGTAAAAGGTAGAAAAACCGATTTTGTAAAGCTATGAAAAATGAAAAGTGTGTATTCTAACATTATTAGTATGCCGAATATTTATTTAACATAATAAATAATACATGTTATATACATATATATAAATAAAATTTAAAAAATAAAAAAAATAAAAAAATTATGACAGCACAAAGTCCTGAACCTGGGATCCCGGGATTACTATTCTTGCGCTCTGCCACTGGACTAGCGGCACCGATCGAAAGTGTGTCTTTCTTTAGGCCTGATAACGAACATGGCAATTTCTCTAAACTTCGGGAAAAAAAAAATTTTTTTTACAAGGCGCATTGGACGAAAAGCTCGAACACGGATCAACTTTTTTTCGATGCAGATTCACCACACCAAAGGAGATCAAAATCGGTGAAGAGTCAACCGCGACCTCCCCTTGTTAGATTTTTTTTAATGTACTTGGCGTATTTTGTCACGGACGACGTCCGCGAACCGCCGGCGGATAGTCGCAGTCGGGATCAGGATTCGGTTTTTTAGGCAAGCTTATGAATCACTTGATTATTACGTCAGTAATTAAAACCAATTTATTTAGCATTGAGTATGTACAAGAGAAATGTGAGTGTAAGTGTGTATGAATGTACGGTGTACGGTATAAATGTATGATATACACTCAGTTCCAAAAAAAGTGGTACACTTGAAATTTGGAAAAAAATCACGAAATTTCAAATGACGATAACTTTGTAAATAATAAAGATAGAAAGGTCTATAAAAAATGAAAATAAAGCTTGAAATATCTACTTTAAAACTAGGTTCTCCGAAATGTTGCGAGATAACATTTTTAAAAATGACGGATGACGAAACGAGAACATGCAAAATTGAAAAATAATTGTTTGAGTTTGCCATGACACGTGGAGAATCAAATGTTGCAGGTCAATGGGGTCGAAAGCATATGATAGTACAGAGATTCCTCTTTAAAATGCTTTTTTGTTCGATCTCGATACGATGATTTTTCACCGAATTATACGCATTTGAAGAAAAAAGCGGCTTTTTATTCGCTGTAAAAAGCACACACACACACACACACCACAATGAAGGTTTGGAGTCTTAAAATACTGTGGAGTTGACAAACCACAAGGTTCTTATTCTTCCAATTCAGCGTTATTAAAAATTCAAAATTGAATGTTTCAGCATCAAATACAGCTAGCAAGATTTTTAAAAAAGCATTTTAAATGTCCGGATGTCTACTTTTTGAAATTTTATATCGCAATTGTGCGACAATTTTTTAAAAACGACGGATGACAAAACGAGATCATGCAAAATTGGAAAATAATTTTCAATTTTGCATGATCTCGTTTTGTCATCCGGATAATTTTCTTCAAATGCGTATAACTCGGTGAAAAATCATCGTATCGAGATGAACGAAAAAGCATTTTAAAGAGGAATCTCTGTACTATCATATGCTTTCGACCCCATTGACCTTCCACATTTGATTCTCGCCACGTGTCATGGCACACTCAAACAATTATTTTCAATTTTGCATGTTCTCGTTTTTCGTCATCCGTCATTTTTAAAAATGTTATCTCGCAACACTTCGGAGAACCTAGTTTTAAAGTAGAGATTTCAAGCTTTATTTTCATTTTCTATAGACCTTTCATCTTTATTATTTACAAAGTTATCGTTTAAAATTTGGTGATTCTTTTCCAAATTTCAAGTGTACCGCTTTTTTTGGAACTGAGTGTAAATACACGGTGCACGGTATAAATGTACGATATAAATGTGCGGTGTACGGTATAAATGTACGATGTACGGTGTATGAATGTACAGTATAAATGTACGATATACGGTGTGTAATGTACGGTATGTAGCGAGGCGTGTGTAAGATATGCGTGCGATGTACACTCGGCAACCAAAATGCTTTAACACCTGAATTTTCCCGTGTCAAGGCATATTCGGACGACGTACTTCCACTCTATTATAATTGTGCGTCATGACTCTGTCTGCTGGTGATATATTTGCAAAAATATTATTTCTGTCCATTTTATATTACAATATTTATAATTATGTGTCACAGTAATATAATGATAGTATATTGTTTGTTACTAAGCAAGGTATTGATTTTGCAAGATTGTGCTGTATAAAGAAAAGAAAAGAGAGAATATTTTTTTCAGAATTCTGTATATAAATATTGTAATATAAAATGGACAGAAATAATATTTTTACAAATATATCACCAGCAGACAGAGACAAAATAATTGGCTTACATGAAGCTGGATACAATAAAACTGAAATTGCAAACATAGTGGGATGCACTCGTCAGACAGCTGCGTTATGGATAAAAAAGCATGAAGAAAGAGGTATGGCAAATCTTCAAGACATCGCAAAAATAATAAAAGGCCACAGAAGACTACTCCGGAACAAAATCAAGAAATTATAAGAGCTGTTGACGAAAATCCTTTTGATTCTGTTATAAATATCCTGAGGAACAGGAATATAAATATTTGTGCACAAACAATAAGACGTCGCCTACGTGCTGCAAAAGTTCACTGTAAGCCTGCAGCAAAAAAAATAGAGCTCAAGCCTCGACATAGAGAGCAACGAATGTTATTCGCAAGACAACATTTGAATACACCCCAAGAAGAGTGGAATGCCGTTGTTTGGATGAATGAAAAAGTTTTTTCATCCGTAGAAGAAGGGCGATATCGAGTCTGGCGACCAAAGGGACAACGGTTAAATCCGAAGTATGTTCTTCCATCAGGAACTAGCGGCAGAATCACATTAGGCTTCTGGGGATGCATGACGTCTCATGGATTAGTAGAACTTACAGAAATATCCCCAAGGATGGATGCGGAAGAATATGTGGAAATTTTAGAAGAAATATTAAAACCGGCAATTAGACGAATTTTCCCTGAAGATCAATATCCAATTGTTAAGATAGCACAAGACAATAGTGCCGTTCATACTTCCAGATTGGTGCAAGCATGGTTCACTGAAAATACAGACATTCAACAAATTAGATGGCCAGCAGTCTCCAGACTTAAACCCAATAGAAAATGTTTGGGCTCAAATGAAGTTATCATGGAGAGCTGGTCAACTCAGGACAAGAGATGCTTTAAGAAACCACGTGCATCAAGTTTGGCAACAATTATCGCAGAAAGAAGGATATACACAGAATTTAATTCATTCTATGCAAAGAAGATTACAGCTGGTAATAGAAAAAGAAGGATATTGGATACCGTATTAGTAAGTAATATATAATAATAAAAAATAGAAAAAAATAAATTACATGTATAATATATATATATATATGTTTTATTTTTTCCAAAAATTTAGCAGAGAAAGAAACGCATAGTTTCTCTTGTTCTGAATTGACCAGCTATCCATGATAACTTCATTTAATATTCAGTAATATTCATGATATTGCATATTATTACATAGTGTTACACCTGTATATATTATGTCTGTTAATTATATGTTTAATTATATTTATTTTTAATTATAAAAACGTTTACTTGTTAATTTATATTTATTTATTATTGTATACAAATACAAATAATAATTTCAAAAAAATATATATATTTATCATATTTTTTTTCATTATACTTTTTCTCTTCCTTTTCCCCTTTCTTTTTTGTATTTTACGGTTTATATAAAATTAAGAAATGATTTCAAGCCTCATAACTCGAAAGGTACTTGATAAAAAAATATTTAATTATAGTGTTTTGGAAAGCTCTTGACCTCAGCTATAAGAATATGTAATAAAAATAGGGGTTGCAATTTAAGGTTTTTATGTTGACCTTGACCGCGCTTTTCAAGGTCATCCCAAGGTCGAATAAATACCATCAGCTAATAGATTTTTTTAAGCCATTTTTTTCTGTCTAAACCATTTTTTCAACAAATTAATATTTTCTGAAATATTTAGCCGTTTCGGAACTTTTGCCCTACCCTGTATATCGAACGCACGCTCGTTCGCTATCTAATTAATTATTTATTCGCGTTGGACGGATCGTCGCGGAAATACGCCGTGCCGACGAGAGCAGCTCGTCGGAGGTAGCTCTCCTCGCTACCCCGGTGATAAAATGCAACAGCGGTAAGGCGGCGGGATCTTTTGCCGTGGTCGAGGTCTCTCGACGATATCGGAGTTCGCTCCAATATTTTGCTTGGCGAAAATAAAGATTGATCGGATTTAGCCGTAGACCCGAAACCGAGAGTGCTCGGCTGAGGAGGAGTGCTCTCCACCTTCTGTTCGTGGCTCGAGGCTTTCACTAGGATCGGTAGGTTCGGATCGTGCTTGCTATCGCAGGCGGAATCGGAATCTGGGTGCCGTGATAACGCCGAGAGCCCTCTTTATACCCCGGGTAATTAATCTCGCGTAAAAACGGAATGTCCCCACCGAGCGGCGGAATGATGGTACGGTATGGATCCACTCGGTGGGGCGCGGCAGAGCCGGGCGCGAGGGGATTTCACCCAGGGTGCTTTGGGCACCCTCGGCTGTCGTAGGCGCGGCTTGCCGAGGCCTTCGGCCGTTAAACGGTTCGAATAATCGGTTGTTCGGCGCGGCGCGCCCCTGCCACTGCCCGACGGTTGTTTTCCGGGCGGCAGCTTCCGGCTGCTGTTCGGCCGAGAAAAGTAACGGTGCAACGGGGGTGCATTGTTACAATTTTTTTACCTTTATAAAGTTTTTTAGGGAATCTCACCGCTTTCTGTAAAAATTTATATTATTTCTGTAGAAAATATATGTTAGATTTTTTTAAAGATATTTTTTTATGTACTTGACGTATTTTTTTTACCTTTATAAGGTTGTTCCTAGAAGGATATCACCATCTTTTTGTAAAAATTTCTATTATTTCTGCAAAAAATATATATGCATTTTTAAAAATCTTAAGAAATCCTCAGAAGTCTTATCTAATGGCACAGTTTTTATATTTTTGTGATACCCCGTTTTCGAGATAGATTAGATTTTACCCCCCAAAAGGTTTTTGAAAATTGTTATACGATAAAATTAATCTCTCACACGTACACACATATACACATATCACACATATGCACACACATGTACATAAATGGTTTTGTCTCTTAAAGCATTTTTGCACACCAAAGCGAATAATCATATATGCGTAGTGTGAACGCAGCTTGAGGGACAAAATCGCTTTGGATGTGTGCGTTCGAAGATACGTTCATGAGTCTGAACCTTAATTGAAGAAAAATGAAAAATGTCACAATTCTGACATGCAATTATCATTTCTCGGGATTGAATGCACCGATTTCATCCAAACTGGTCGCAATCGAAAGCTTGTATTCACATTATATAATAAAAATGCCGTTAGACTTTTGATTACGGCTTTAGTTTCTGAAATATTTTAATCGAAAGTTTATTTGACGTAAAATTTCGGATAAGAGCTACTTAGTAGCGCCGCGGGAACAGTGACTCTCAATGCTCGGATCCAATTTTTTATCAGTGTTTTATGTACTTGGCGTCGCGACGTTACTGCGTCGCTTGATATTACATTTATGCAGAAGTTACGTTTTTGAAAAAGATATTTTTTACACATTAATATTTTGTGAGTCTGATGTCAATTAGCGACCAGATATTTTTTAATATTTTACAAGTTTGGTGCCAATTAGCGACAAGACATTTTTTAATATTTTGAAAATTTGGTGTCAATTAGCGACAAGATATTTTTTACACATTAATATTTTGTGAGTCTGGTATCAATTAGCGACAAGATATTTTTTAATATTTTACAAATTTGATGTCAATTAGCGACAAGAAATTTCTTAATATTTTGCAAATTTGGTGTCAATTAGCGACAAGATATTTTTTACACATTAATATTTTGTGAGTCTGGTATCAATTAGCGACAAGATATTTTTTAATATTTTACAAGTTTGATGTCAGTTAGCGACAAGAAATTTTTTAATATTTTGCAAATTTGGTGTCAAATAGCGACAGATATATTTTACACATTAATATTTTGTGAGTCTGGTGTCAATTAGCGATAAGATATTTTTTAACATTTTGCAAGTTTGATGTCAATTACACTGTCCGACAAAATTTGACTTTTTTTTGTCTTTGGCTTGCGAAGTGTCATTTTGCGAAGATTTTTGATCGCTGAATTTGAATCCACGCTCAGAAAAATTCTATCACGTCACATTTTCGAGAAGAATGGGATAATATGGGCAAAAAATGATGATTTTGACTATATTTAGAACGACATTGCGTTTAAAAGAATTTAATTTTTTAAATTTCGTCTACACTATCTTAAAGTGCTATCTTTTATCTTCTAAATTATTTTTTTTTCTGTATAATTTTTTAAGGCAAGTTATGTGGGTTCGAAGTTAGGCTATATCATATATGTATATAGCTAATAAGTTTTATATTATAGTTTACGCGTACTTTTATTTTTGTGGTTACGTGATTTGTGTTTCTTAGACTTCATATTCCAAGATAAGCATGACAGTCACTTGAAGATCATTTAGCCACAATATGTGTTTCTGGAGTGCACCACGTGGAGGCGATCTTTGTTACACTCCTTCATTTTGTATTTTTTAAAATTTTTTTATTACTTTTTTCTTTTGTGTTTTGTTTTTTTGTTCTTTTTTATTTTTTCTTTTTACTTTTGTTTTATTTTTATTTTTTTTAATTTTTTGTCTAAGTTTATTTAATTAGTAGCAATCTTTTATATTCGTTAATTTGTTTTTTCTGTTTCTCAAAGAAAAGGGAAATTTTTGTGCGAATTTTTTTTATTCTAACGATGATCTTTTCGTATTAATGTCCAGCAGTAATCGCTCAACATACTTCCTACCGATTTGTTTGCATACCGCTTTTCCATATTTCTTATGTCTTGATGGAAATGTTCCTCATGCTATATGTCACTAACGGCTCCTAAGTTTGGTCGAAAAAAATCTAAATGCGAATGTAGAAAATGAATCTTCAGTGACATGTTGCATTTCATTGTTTTATATGTTTATAATAAGTCATTTACTATTTTAACATACTCGGGATAACGGTTATTACCTAAGAAATTTTTGCATACTGATTTAAATGATTTCCATGTTGATAGTTGAACTGCACTAAGAACGTTTTCAAATTTCTCATCTTTCATTAGACTTCTTATTTGAGGACCAACAAAAACCCCTGCTTTTATTTTGACCGCTAAATTTTGGAAACTTTTGCGCAAGATATTTCATTGCATCACCGTCCGGTTCCAACGCTTTAACAAAATTTGTCATAAGACCTAACTTAATATGTAATGGAAGCAATATTATTTTATTTGGATCTACAAGATGCCTACGCAAGATATTTTTTTACCTTATAGCAACAACGTTATGTGAAGGCCATTTATTTTGTACGTAATGTTTATTTTTAGCTCTGCTATCTCACTCGCAGAGAAAGCAGCCAAATTTTACATAACTTCCTTGCAAACCAAGCAAAATAGCAACAACTTTTAGATCTGCGCATATATCCCATTCGTATTCCGAATACTTAATGCAAATACTTAATCTGAATACTTAATGCATCGAACACGAATTTCAGATCATCATAATTTTCTTTTAAAGATGTCGAATATCCAATAGGAATTGTTGGATATTCATTTCCATTGTGCAGAAGCACAACTTTCAGCATTGAAACAGACGAGTTAATAAATAAACGCCATTTTTCAGACTTAATTTTAAAAAAGTTAGTAATCCTTTAATATCGTGACAAAAATGAAAATCGTTCTTTGAGGAGAAAAAGGAAATCAAATCTGATTAACGTTTGCGGTACATAGTTACTTTTGGGTGACCTCCTTTTGGACACGTAACTATTCGACACCGCTCGATTGGACACGCATTATTGGACAAGTTTTATTGGACACCGCTCGATTGGACACCGCACGATTCGACACGCACGATTCGACACCGCACGATTCGACACGCACGATTCGACACCGCACGATTCGACACGCACGATTCGACACCGCACGATTCGACACGCACTATTCGACACGCACGATTCGACACCGCACGATTCGACACGCACGATTCGACACCGCACGATTCGACACGCACGATTCGACACCGCACGATTCGACACGCACGATTCGACACCGCACGATTCGACACGCACGATTCGACACCGCACGATTCGACACGCACGATTCGACACCGCACGATTGGACACCGCACGATTCGACACGCACGATTTGACACGCACGATTCGACACCGCACGATTGGACACCGCACGATTCGACACCGCACGATTCAACACACACACACGGGGGGGGTGCAAGGGGGGCCTTCGGCCCCCCTCCCGCACCCACCCCGTCCCCCTCGCTTCGGTGTCGAATCGTGCGGTGTCCAATCGTGCGCTTTCGAATCGTGCGGTGTCGAATCGTGCGTGTCGAATCGTGCGTGTCGAATCGTGCGGTGTCCAATCGTGCGGTGTCGAATCGTGCGTGTCGAATCGTGCGGTGTCGAATCGTGCGGTGTCGAATCGTGCGTGTCGAATCGTGCGGTGTCGAATCGTGAGTGTCGAATCGTGCGGTGTCGAATCGTGCGTGTCGAATCGTGCGGTGTCGAATCGTGCGTGTCAAATCGTGCGGTGTCGAATCGTGCGATGTCGAATCGTGCGGTGTCGAATCGTGCGGTGTCCAATCGAGCGGTGTCCAATAAAACGTGTCCAATAATGCGTGTCCAATCGAGCGGTGTCGAATCGTTACGTCTCCAATCGGGATACGCCCGTTACTTTTGTGCCTGGCTGTAATAAATTCCATTGATTAAGTCGTGTCGCTAGTTTTTCTGATTTTTCTTTACTTAAATCTAATCATTGAATAAAATCGTTCAAATCTGATTGATTTAATAAATGAGGTTTTTCCCTTCGGGGTCTAGATTTTCATTTCCTACTACACCTACATCTTCAATTTCCATTAAAAATGTTTCTTTATTGTCACGTATTTTGATGGAAGTTGTCATTACATTTCGATAATTCGGTGGTTCAGGAACGGGATAACTTTCACTACGTGGTATAGGACGTCTTGCTGAAAGTAAGTCAGGATATGTGATTGCATCTTTATTTTTTCTAGAGAAACTTAGAGTTTTTTTACATAAAAATAACAGTCCTTGATTTGATCCTTCTGTTCAGACCAAATCATTGCAACACGAAATGGCAGTGATCTGCGTTCACCCGAAAGCCACTTGATTAAGACGCTCGAACATGTCGAGCAACAGTAGGAAGGAATGAATAACTTCTATAATCTAAACTCGTCGTCGACTAAAATCGTTAACAGATCTCCGAAAGTATAAAGCATAAGCTTCTTTTATTTTTTCTGAAATAGTTACTCGCTGAGTCTTTGTCATGTAATAGCCACAAATGTAACAGAAGGAATCAGGAAGAAGTTAAACAATTGGCATTTTTATTAAACTCAAAATGTTGAGTAAAACAAGGAAATTAGAACTGCTATATTAATTTGAAAGTTCGAACAAATTAAGAAATATAATCTATGTAAAAAATATCTTGTCGCTAATTGACACTAAATTTGCAAAATATTAAAAAATATCTTATCGCTAATTGATACCAGACTCACAAAATATTAATGTGTAAAAAATATCTTGTCGCTAATTGACACGAAACTTATAAAATATTAAAAAATATCTTGTCGCTAACTGATACCAGACTCACAAAATATTAATGTGTAAAAAATATCTTGTGTCGCTAACACTGTCCGACACTGATTTTGTTTTTGGCTTGCAAAGTATCATTTCCAGAGTATTTTTTGACATTGAAAACGATGCTGTCCTCAGAATTTGCCTATTACGTCACATTTTCGAAAAAAATGGGGTAATATGGGTCAAAAATGATGATTTTGACTATATTTAGAACGACATTGCGTTTAAAAGAATTTAATTTTTTTAATTTCGTCTACATTATCTTAAAGTATCTTTTACCTTCAAAATAATTTTTTTTTGTTTCTGTACGATTTTTTTAACATCAAGTTACGTGAGTTTGAAATTATCACCGTTTGGCGCGAAGATCGGGGAAGCTTCGCGGTGCAGTGATGCTAGATTCCGGCCTTTCGGTAGCATGCGGTACCATGGAGGGGGTAATAGAAGGAGACAAAACATGTTCTGTCTCGCTCTTCTCTGCGAGAAAAGAGCGAGAGAGAATCATGTTTTGTCTCCTTCTATTACCTCCTCCATGCTACCGCATGCTACCGAAGGGCCGGAATCTAGCATCACTGCACCGCGAAGCTTCCCCGATCTTCCGCGGTGTGGTACTTTGTCGAGAGCGCGCGTTCAAGCGTAACGCGTTACCTATGGCACTATTGCGCTGGCCTTATTAGATATGCCGTGACGGTATTAGAATGTCCATTTGTCTTAGGACTGTGTTTCTAGCTCGATTAGAATTTTAGTCTCCCTTGAAATTGACATACGTAATAAGCGGGCGATTCTCATATGTTTTCTCTATCACATTAGTACACAAGATTCATTCATGTTCATATCCCCTAGTATTCTGCATGGTTACTTTGATAATTCTCACTAATTTTGAAGGGATATTGAATTCCCGAAGGATCTCGTATAGCTTCTCTCTGGATATGCCATCATAAGCCTGTTTAAAATCGACGAACACATGATATAAGTCAATGTTGAACTCTCAAAACTTCTCAGCTATCTCACCATAAACAACTGATCGTTAGTTGATCTACCTCTTCTAAAACCAGCCTGGTATTCACCTAGAATCTCTTCCGCATGGTTCCAGTCTTTCTTTTATTATACTTGTAAAGATCTTATAGACTGCATTCAGTAACGAAATTCTTCGGTAGTTCTCACATGCTAGTTTGTCTCCCTTCTTATATATAGGATGGATGATACTCGTCTGCCAATCTTCCGAGATTTTCCATATTTCGTCGAAAAATGATTGTAGTTTTACGAGTAGCGCTTCCCCACCGTGTTTTATGAGCTCCCCGGGGATGTTATCTATCCCCGGTGCTTTGTTATTCCTCAGTTTTCGGACTGCCTTTCTTATTTCTTCCAATGTTGATGGTCCCTCCAGGTCGTCACATTCGTCGATTGCCGCATTCGCGGCTCGGTCTCCATCCTGTGTCGAGACCGGGTTAAGGAGTTGTTCGAAATACTCCATCTATCCAGCATCTCATTCTTCCCTACAATAATCTACCCCTCCTTCTTACATATGGATGTCCTAAGGTTGTCCTTGTTTATCCTTTTTTAAATACGTTCACCGCTTTATATGTTTCTTTTGGTCTATTTGCTTTAAAGTCTTGTTCCATTTGCAATACCATATTATTAAGGTACTTCCGTCTTTTTCCCTTGATGATTCTTTTTTGTATCTCTCCTCGCTCTATTGTAATCCTCTCGCCTCGCACGTGTTGACCTTTTTTTTTTTAACGGTGTGGAATCCAATCATTACGGACACCTTTCGCCCTCTCCTGAAGGAGAGGGTTCCGGGTAGTGCGGGACTCCAGGCTGGATGCATCCACTCAGACCTGACTACCCGCTAAACCACACCGGTGGCATCCTAACGTTCAAAAAACAACTTCCGGGGAACCGCTTGCGCATTACTTCCCGGAAGCTGCTATTGCGTCTGCGCACTGTGCATCATAAGCCGAATTACTACGATTAGGACCAAATGCAGTGTTGGTCTTCAAAGCTAAGTTAAAAGGAAGCTCCGGCGCCACTGTACAATACCGGAACTTCCTGCCCGCCATGCCTGTCAGGAGCGGAAGTTTATCCCCCCCGCTCCTCCAGCATAACGGGGTTACACAGATAGAGCTAGGAAATAAGGAGAAGGTGATTAATGAAATGAATATGAATACTATTATGAGTAACAGTGATTATGAAGTAATGGTTAATGAGTAAATTAACCGTCAATCAATTAATCAAATAATTAATCAATCAATTAACTTTTGTTTTTTTTTTTACTGAAAACGAAGGTGAAAATGAACATGAAATGAAAATAATAAAGTGATGATGATGATGGTGTTAGTGATGGTGATAGCGATAATGATAGCAATGATAATGGAAGACTAATAATGATTAATGATGAAAATGGTAATGAGTAAGTGAAAGTGTGTGATAAGGATGATGATAATGGCAAAAGCAGTAATGACATGGATGGTGATGTTCCTGAAAATAAATGAAAGAAACTATTAGGGATTAAGATGAAGCTCATTAACAAGGCGAGAATCTATCTTTGGGAGGCTCCCAAATTGGGAGACATGGAGAGAGAGATCCTCTTACGTTGTCTCTCCTCCTCCTCCTTCGTCTTTAGAATTAGAGTAGCAAATTTTATAAACGACGACCAGTGTTCTTTCTTTTCTATTAGGTGTACAACTTTGCTTCCGCCGTTTTTTTTCCGAAATTCGAGGCTTTATTGTAAAAAACTGGTTATACATTTATGATTCAAAGTATTGTCCATCGCTGGCCACTACTTTCTCCCATCTTTCGGGCAGCGTACGAATCCCGCGTTGAAAAAACTGGTCATCTTTTGAAGCGATCCACAAATCGATCCAATTTCTTACTTCTTCATAAGACCGGAAGTGCTGGTCAGCCAGGCCGTGTGCCATTAATCGAAACAAGTGATAGTCAGAGGGAGCAACGTCTGGAGAATACGGCGGGTGGGGTAGGACTTCCCATTTCAACATTTCTAAGTATGTCTTGACCACTTTCGCAACATGGGGTCGAGCATTGTCATGCTGCAAAATCACTTTATCGTGTCTCTCGTTGTATTGCGGCCGTTTGTCTTTCAATGCTCGGCTCAAACGCATTAATTGCGTTCGATAACGATCGCCTGATTGTTTCAGTCGGTTTTAACAGCTCATAATACACTACGCTGAGCTGGTCCCATCAAATACAGAGCATGACCTTGGAGCCGTAAATATTCGGTTTGGCCGTCGACGTGGAAGCATGGCCGGGATATCCCCATGATTTTCTGCGCTTGGGGTTATCGTAATGAACCCATTTTTCGTCCCCAGTCACAATGCGATGCAGAAATCCCTTCCGTCTTTGCCTTTCAAGCAACTGTTCACAAGCAAACAAACGCCGTTCAACATCTCTCGGTTTCAACTCGTACGGCACCCAATTTCCTTGCTTCTGAATCATTCTCATGTCTGAGGCGTTTTGAAATTGCTTGTTGAGTCACTCCCAATGATCGTGCCAATTCTTCTTGACTTTGACACGAGTCTTCATTAAGTAATGCCTCCAATTCTGCATCTTCGAAAACCTTCTCTCTTCCACCGCTATGCCGGTCTTCGACGTGAAAATCACCGTTCTTGAAGCGTTGAAACCACTCACGACACGTTCTTTCATTAATAGCGGCCTCACCATAAGTATTTGAGAGCATTCGATGAGCCTCAGCCGCAGATTTCTTCATATTGAAGCAGAAAATTAAAACCTCCCGCAAATGACGAGAATTTGGCTCGTAAACTGACATTTTCAATCGAGAATAACTTTATGATGCAGACACAAATCGACTAATGTTTCTATGGGGTTATGTTGACAGATGCCCAAGTTTATTGCAATACGTCTATGATCTATTTATTTTGACCACTACTTACCGCTAAAGCCATCTATAGGAAAACGGCGGAAGCAAAGTTGTACACCTAATAGAATTTTACTAATAATTAAAGTTAATGTTAACCTGTTTGTGTTGTCAATTCCTAGATTACGAACGAATTCAAATCTCTGGTTGTCCCAGGCAGGGCAGTCAGAATGTGTGTTCTAAGGTATCATCATCCGAGGAGCAATGACGACATGCCGCTAACTCTCTTTTGTTTATTCTCCACAGAAAATGCCCAAAGCTGCCGTGTCCGGTCAGCATCTGGGCACCGTGGAAATTTATTTCACCGAAACTTCGCGTGAGCCATTTACGCAAATGCGGACGAATTGCCGAAACGGTTTTTTGTCCCCAGATTCCAGGCTTGCCTAGAGATATGTGCCATTGCCGGATAAGAAGTAAATTTTCTCCGTCGCGCACTTCCGCGTCCGTTTGAGGAGTATATTCATTCCTTGCTTTTAAGTCCGTAATTCTGCTATATACTCTGCACCGCATAATCGCTTCGAGGGGCCAGGGAGGATTTCTAGCCAGCAGAGTCGCTGCGTCAAAAGACACTGTCCTATAACCAGCTATTGTTCGAATAGCGATAGTTCGCTGGAAACGACGCAGCGGACAAGTAACTTTATCCGAAGCGGATGAAAAAGCCTCGCCCCAAACTGGTGATGCATACATAACAACTGACGTGAGAACTTTAGCGAACAGTTGGCGTTTCCGCTCTCCGGGGCCTCTCAAATTAGGCATGAGTCTACTCAATGCTCTAACGACCTTAGACGCTTTATTCTCGACATAGCGAAAATGAGTCCGAAAGTTCCACGAACCATCCACCATGATTCCCAGATATTTCATAGAGTCGGCTACTTGGATATTAGCGCCGCCTACTCTGACCATCGGCATGATTACCGGCTTCTTTTTACAGAAGAGGACTGCCTCAGCAACCTTCAAGCCGAGTTTCTTGATTTGCCGTGTGACTAGCAATTTGGATGTTAGCCTTAACTATCGCATCAAATAGGCGATCAGACGTGGAGACGATAAGGGTATCATCGGCATAACATACCGTATGACACCCATCCTCCATTCTAAGCCGAAGAACCGAATCGAAGGCTATGTTCCAAAGGAGTGGTCCTAGGACCGACCCCTGCAGAACACCAGCCAGGACCTCTCGCTCAACGACATGACCTTTGTTGTTTTTATAAGTTATTGTCCTACAAGAGAGATAGCTCGCGACGATTCTGCGTAGGTAACTCGGAATGCACTTCTGCTCCATTGCAGCCAATATAACGTTCCACGGTATCGAGTTGAACGCGTTTGCGATATCAAGCCCGACCGCAATAGCAAAGCCGTTGCTATCCATCCCAGACTGCGTGAGTTCACGAACTCTAAAAAGGGCGTCGACCGTGGATCTGGCTCTACGGAACCCGTACTAATTGCGTGAAAGAGAGCAATCATCGTTATCATCGAGCCAGCGATTGATCTTAAATGCTATGATTCTTTCGAGGGATTTCCCCAGCTCGTCTAACATATTGGACGGGCCTTAATTTCCTCCGGGGATCTGACCGGCCCTTTAGGGATCAATACGAGTATTGCCCTTTTCCAGGGTTTGGGGAAAGTACCCGTCTTCAGACAAAGTGTGAAAAGGTTCGTAATATGAGCCAAGATAATATTCGGTGCCTTCTTCCACAGTGAGGCTTTAAGATTATCAGCACCGGGTGCCGCATCTCTACTTGGTCTCTTTCTAACAAACCTGATAACATCAGTTATACCAACATTCATGTTTTCCTCCTCCTCTGCCAAGGTAGGTATTTCCGGTCGAGTCTGATCAACCGCACCCAATGGGAAGAGGGAGTCCAACAGTCTGTTGAGAGTATTCTCCTCGAGAGTTTCTGAAAGAGCGGGGCTAGACCTGAGAAGCCTCCCCATCACAAGCTCGTAGGGAAGACCCCATGGGTCAGAATCTAGGGTGGAAATTAGTTCTGCCCAGGATGCACTCTTGGCCTTCCTAATCGCCAGTCTAAGAGACTTCTTTGCCGTAGTGTAGGCTTCTCTTTTAGTGAGGATATCAGCAGGATCATTACCACGCTTACTTCGGAACCAACGCCTCCTAACTCTAATCGTTGAGCCTCTAAGATCGGAGATCTCCTCCGACCACCAGTATACCTGACGTCTCTTGTTTTTACACGAAACTAGAGGAGCTGCTAGATTGCACGCGTTACTCATTACATCCATGAGCCAACTAACATATTTTTCCGGATCATGTTCTAAACTGTCCGGTATTATTGCGTCGGCTAAGAATTCAAGGGCCTCTGTAAACAAATCGCAATCTAGTTTCTTAAAATTCCACTTCTTTTGGGTAGGAATCCTGCTCCTTTTAAATAAACTCGGATTTTTAAGTACGATCTCGATATACTGGTGGTCGGAGAGAGACTCAACGTGTTCCAACACCGACCATTCATCCACGCGGTCGAGGAGGCAAGGGGAAGCCCACGAGAGGTCTACAATAGAGCACTTCCGTGCTCTAACGCAAGTGTAAGCCCTACCGGTGTTGAGGAGTCTGAGATCGAGGGCAGCTACCCATCTCTCCACAAGTTCCCCCCTCCTATCTGTGAGCGGGTTCCGTTAGCGCACGGTGCGATAGCGCACCAACCCGATAGCACACGAAAAATTGACACAATTCCCGATAGCGCACCAACCCGATAGCCCACGTCCCGATAGCACACAAAGTAAATCGCGCACAATCCCGATAGCGCACCAACCCGATAGCACACCAACCCGATAGCGCACGAAAGCACTATCCCCTCACACACGCACTCTCTCACACACACACACATACATGGGGGCCTTCGGCCCCCCTCCCGCACCCACCCCGTCCCCTCGCTTCGCGTGAAAAGTTGCAAAGTGAATCCGTGCGCTATCGGGATTGTGCGCGATTTACTTTGTGTGCTATCGGGACGTGTGCTATCGGGTTGGTGCGCTATCGGGAATTGTGTCAATTTTTCGTGTGCTATCGGGTTGGTGCGCTATCGCACCGTGCGCTAACGGGACCCTCCCCCTATCTGTGACCGGCGAGCCCCAGAAGATAGAATGGGCGTTGAAGTCGCCGCAAACCATTACCGATCCGGATATCGCATTAATTGCGTTGCTCAAATTTTCCAAAAAGCGCGAAAAAACATTGATATGTAGGTTTGGAGAGACGTAACATGAGATTACATGTATGTTACCAAAGCTAACAGCAACAAAGCCCTCTCTACGATTAATGAGGCGGCAATTCCAACGACCGGAGCTCTCCGGTTTCCATAAGACGGCCGAGAGTCCGTCTTCACTGAGGAAGCACGTATTACTTTCAGCCATTCTACGCGGGGGTTCGGATAAAATCCCAAGACCTATATCTGCCTCGATCATGTGCTGTTTTAACAGATCAAGGGCTCCCCAACTTCGGTTTAAATTAATTTGTATAAATTTAATACGTTCCGACATTATGATCGGGGGTTTGTACAACCATCCTCATTTCATTACGAGGATCTTCTTGATCGGTTGTGGACCGCTGGGGAATCCCTGATTTGCTAGACAGCGAGGGGTACCTATCCGATGTCTAAAATCTTTTCCGATTTCTTCGCATATAAGGCATTTTGGTAGGCCAGCATTGCATAAGCCAACAGCGTGACCTGTTTGGCCACAACGGAAGCAATACTCCCTTTCGCTCTATTTCTGAACGACAACTAGGTCGTACGTGACCAAAGTGCCAACACTTGTAGCACTGGCCCGGACGCTTCCTGAGTAACTCAATTTTAACTCGCGTCCATCCCAGCGTCACAGTGCCTTTCTCTGCAACTCTAATAGCGGTCTCCAGTGGGTATTTAACCCAGGCAACATCCATGCCATCACGCATATTATTGATAGGACTCACCTTAAAATCTTGTCGTGAACATCCGCTCATGGCTTCCAACTCGATATATATTTCTTCCGTGGATGTAGACGGGTCAATTCCGCGTAAGCGTAGTTCGCTACCGGGTTAAGAACTTTAGCATCTTCTCCAAGTGCCGCAGCCAATCTGGAACTTAGGGTGCTAGCCAGTTGTTTCCCTTGGGGACCTGGCACCTCAATAACAATCGCGCCGTTCATTGCCCTTCGAATGACGGTAGTCTCAATTCCGAGGTCTTTAAGGGAGACTTTCTCTCTGGCCTTGGCCAAGATTTGCGCGTACGTAATGTCTCCAGACTTATTAGTGATCGTAACCACGGCTGGTTTAATTAGTTTCCGTCCAGGCTTAGCCGCAAGTACTGGTACACCTCTAGTACTGGCAAGACGCTGTCGAGACCCTGTAGCCGCCTCATTGGAAGTTGAGCTCTATATACGTCGTCTCTTCCCTGTCACATTTACCCATTCAGCATTTCTAAGAGAAGGATGGGAAGGGGGGACTAGTTGCCTATTTTCGACTAATCTAATGCCTTTGTTATATGGCTTAGTCAATTCGGCTGTTTTTACCATAGATTTCTTATCGCGAGTAACATTAGTGTTAGTGTTAGTATATATATTAGAATAAGTATTAGGATTAGTTTTAGCATTAATATTAATATTAGCGTCTCTTTTGACTCCAATCGCATCCGCGCTCCAAGGCGTTAAGTCTCCTCCTTGAGGCCAATCCATTCTACGATTCATATATTCTTCATTGGTTGAACAGCCAGGAGTGTTATTCAGCAACGGCTCTATTTCCATATCCAGGCATTCTTCCTGCTGTTGTGATGAGGGCAGGATGTCCTTTTCTCTTCTTTTCTTTTCGTGCCTCTTCTCGGGTGTGGACAATCTCTTCGGCGTCTTCGACTCAGGCTGGGTTGAAGGAGGCATCATAGAGGGAAACGGGCCAAATCCTTCTTTGAGAGATCTCACCTCCCGTTCAAGGTTAGAGATCATCTTTCGCAGGGTCTGTATCTCCTTACATTGCGCTTGTTCTCTGCGTTTAATTTCGTCGAGCCCTTCCTTAAGGGAAAAATTCTCGTTTCTCAAACTAATGACGTCTCCCACAGTTGTGAGCTTTTCAATCATGGCCCTGGTGATTTCGGATGCTATTATTCCGCTATCCTTCATGCGGTCTGCTACTATTCCCGAGATATTGCTACATAAGCTCATCTGTCGATCCGTTTCAGCTAAGTGTTCCAGACATCGTTCTCCTAATGCAGCTGGGTCCATATTCAGTCAGGCCTTCCTGGTATATTGGAGCTCCTTCTCCGCCTCATCTTTAGAGACTATAATAGGAATCTTGGTTTTCCTTCTGGACTTTTGGACTGGATTCTTAAACGTAGGATCAATTGCGCTTCTTTTATTAGTATTCTTCTTTTTAGCTTTTTTATTAGAAGAGCAGTACCTGCTTTCAATTGTGCTATCGGAGCTTTGCTCCGAAGGATCACGTGGTACCGGGCTAATTCCCTCCTCTTCATGCGATCTCGAAGAGTCAGACAATCCTCTACGCTCGGCACGAGCAGGAAGGACATCCGACTTACTTTCCTCACCAGCTTTTTGTATACGAGTTACTACGGATTCAATATACTCCTCCCTGAATTCAGAGGAGGGTCTTCTCGGTTTCTTACTTGCTTCCGTTTGCTTCGTTTCTTTATAATCTTTATCGCCAGCTTTTCCAGATTTATTAATCCTCTTCTGTCGTGCTGCTGTAAGTTGGCTAAAGTCTGCTGTTTCTCCACTCCTTCTCGTCCTGGCTCTCGTGACACGATTATCAGGAGAGGATGTATCAAGCTCCTCTACAACAGCCATCTCAGTCTCAACGTCTGACACGCTGACTACTGATTCAGCACCGTCAGAATCATCCTTCTCAATAACACTTCTGGCCTCCGGGGATTCCGTCGACTCAATAACTCTTGCTTTGAGGGGTCTACGAGTGATAACACCCTCGACAGCGTCAACTTCGCTACCAGGAGACGTAGACGCCTTCCTTTTTTCTCCCGTCGCCTGTACGGGTGTTTTTCCAGGCAGATTCGTGGGAGGTGTGCCCGCGTAATCACATGACACGACCTTCAGAGGATCAAACTCAGCAGTAGCCATTTTTTCTGTCGGGGCGCTGGCTGAGACCGCCCCGACAGTGCCCTCGCCTGATTCCCGTCCAAGGACGATCGACCCGGCGGCGTCGGGCGCACCACCGTGCCGGTCTCTGGGAGATCCGAGGGCTCCCTGAGACGGTAAGTTTATCTCGCTTCCTTGTGACATTGCCATTGTTTGTATAAATTTTGGAGACCAGATTCGAGAGCCTCCAGCTCTAGAGCGATTGGGTGATTCAAAACCCCGGGTTCGCTCAACCCTGCTGGAGCTATGGGTGACATCACGCTCCGACTTTAGGGACAAATCTTGCCGCTCCGTGGATGACACGAGTGATTTGGACACATCGTCCATTTGCTGTTCAAGATCAATCAGGACGTTCTTTTTATCCTGAAGCCGCTTGTTAATATCCTCCAGAGCAGCTCTGGACAAATCTATTTTATTTATCATCCGTGTGTCCAGAATGATTTCTAACTCAGAGTCGTGTCCCTCTTCTTGATTGTGAAGACAATTCTTTCCTTGTACTCTGTTGTAACTGTCCTTTAGGAGGGATGTTTCTTCTCCAACGGGGGGTGTAAGACCTCTGTGCACACTAATTTCTGAGAAAAGATCATTTTCGCGTACCTCTAACACTTTAATTCTGTGTAGCAAATTTGTTCGTGCTAAGCACATTTGTTGGCCGTAGTCATACAGTAACTTTACATACGCAATTGTCGCTCGGGTATTGTTCCTAAGCACGGATTTATTCTCTGACATAAAATTCGCTTCTACTGAGTGTAAGTTACGTAAAGCACAACTAATAAGATCTTCTGGTGTAGCATTGCTTAAGGCTAACCTATTCATGAGGTCGCAAATATCGATAATTTCTTCCATATTTCTAATTTATACACTATATATATACAGGGTGTCATTTTAATCAACGCACGCAATTATTTTGGAAACAAAGCATTTTAGAGAAAAATGTTTCAAACAAGTTTTATGGTTTCGAGGGGGCCATAAGATGGTATCATTGGTTTGACCTTGAATAGTTATTTGAAGGTCACGTGAAGGTCGCTTCAAATTTTTTTAAATTGCACCCCCTATTTTTTATTACATATTCTTGTAACTGACCTCGAAAGCTTTCCAAAACACTTATGATAAAGTATTTTTCATTAAGTATTTTTCGAGTTATGAGACTTGAAATTTGTATTATTTTGACATAAAATACAAAATATCTCGTAAAATATTCTTTTTTCTATAGTCTTACCTTAATACTTTTATGCACAGAATAATGGGGCAAATCAACTGGTATAAAGAAAACACATAGTTGTCTTAAAGAAAAAAATATGAATTTGCAACGAGCAGCTACACATTTTTACTTTAAGACAACTATATGTTTTAATTACACTAATTGATTTGCCTCATTATTCTGTGCATAAAAGAATCAGGGTAAGACTATCAAAAAAAGAATATTTTATGAGATATTTTGTTTTTTATGTCAAAATACTACAACTTTCAAGTCTCATAACTCGAAAAATACTTAATAAAAAATACTTTATCATAAGTGTTTTGGAAAGCTCTCGAGATGAGCTACAAGAATATGTAAAAATATATAGGGTGTTCCATTTAAAAAAATTGAAGCGATCTTCACGTGTCCTTCAAATGACTTTTCAAGGTCAAACCAATGGTATCATTTTATAGCCCCCTTGAAACCATATAACTTTTGTCTGAAACATTTTTCTCTAAAATGCTTTGTTTCCGAAATAATTGCGTGCGTTAATTAAAATGGCTCACCCTGTATATATATAAACTTTAATAATTGCCTACAGATTATAATTGTAAATAAAGTTATTAAATGTAGATTTATATTAATATATGTTAATCAAGGTGTTCGCGGGTGAACGCGGATTGCCGCAATGACGACGAGTTTTGAGAGCGCGTCGCCTGGACGACCACAGATAGTAAATTAAAGCTGAAGGACTTTACACCACGTAATTTTTTTGTTTTTTGAAATTTTTATTTGACATCACACACGTTTAATATAGAAAAAAACTAAGATAAATGTACAAAGCTGAAGAACTAATTTGATTTCAGATAGTCGAGCGATTTTGGCACAGCGGTTTGTCTAAGAGATTGCGAAAGTCCAAAAGAAAAAAGCGGTCGTTATAAGCGGTTTAACTGAGCGGTTTACTAAGCGGTTTAACAATGCGGAATAGCGAAAAGTGCGAGACTTCCCCGACTTTTCGGCGGTCGGTCCTTTTATCGAGGGGCCCGTTTGCGACGTGGGCCAATTAATTTAATTGTTTAGCGGTGACCTCATGGCGCCGCGTACAATTGGCCGCCGATGAGGTCTGACGCCATCAATTCGTTAATTGTCATGCGCGCAGTCTTTTGGGAACAGCTGATTGGCAATCAGCTGATCGTGACGTATGGGCGCGCATGCCCGTACGTCACGCTGATTCTGTCGACGGTTGACATTGTTATTGTTAATGTTTGTGACACGCGTTTCTTTTGACCAAAAAAAATTGGAGATAACTCGAACGATCGAGTTTTTGTGATAAATAAGGAGTTCGGAAAGTTTCTCGTCGCCCGTTAATTTTGAATTCTTGAATTTATAGACTCGAAAACTACGGATTTTTGTCTGTGCATGATTCTAATTCGAAATGATATTTCGGTTTTCGAACATCCCGCCCGCCTCGTCAGTACGTGACGAAATTTGCGAGCGTGTTCGGGCGCGGGCAGGTGTCGCGAACGGTCCGATTGATGAGTTACTGATCGCTATCATGAATGGAATGCGATGGTGACGTAATACAAAGACACATGTTACTCAGTTTATTCGAGTCTTTCGCGAGGATAAGTGATACGTGAATGTGATGAATTAAATACATCGGTGAATAATGTGAAAATGCACTGAGTGATGGAAAGGAACGAGGATGATAACGCGGCTCGCGAATCGTACATAATATCGAATGCGTTTAAATGTAACTAAATATAATTACGATCGGCATGATTCTCAAAGATATAAAATACGCGATATATAATACCGATGAAATGTACCCGAAATATAAGTGAAATGTAAAATACGTGAGATGAGACGGTCAAGAGAGAAAAAAAATTCGGAGATCATTTAAGCTCACGAATTCGAGTGCGAGGATGGTGTTGCAGTGTCGGCTCCTGGCAGCAGAATAATTTTGACCAGTGGTCGTACAAGTTCCGAGGACGCAGTGCGCACGGTGACCACACGTGTCACCCCGTCGTCCCCGGGATGCAGTAGGGTGATCCGGGCGAGTGGCCAGCGTGTTGGAGGTGACGTTTCCGAGCGAAGTAGACATAGATCGCCGATGTTGGGGCCGATTTCGCTCCTCTGCCACTTTGGTCTGCATGCCAGCGTCTGAAGGTATTCGCGCGACCACCTTTCCCAATAGTGATCGCGCATTTTTTGGAGCAGCTTCCAGCGTGACAGCGAGTTGTCGGCACGGTCTGCGAGTGACGGCTCAGGGATGGCGAGTAGTGGAGCGCCTATGAGGAAGTGCTCGGGCGTTAGTGCGGTGAAGTCGTCTGGATCGTCTGTGAGTGCCTGTAGTGGACGTGAATTCAGGCACGCTTCGACTTGCGTGAGGAGAGTGGCCATCTCCTCGAACGTGAGTGTCGCTTCTCCGATGATCCTTCGCAAATGGTGTTTGGTGAACTTCACTGCCGCCTCCCAGAGTCCGCCGAAGTGAGGTGCCGCTGGTGGATTAAACCTCCACCTTATGCCGTCAGAAGCTGCGGCGTGCGCGATTCGACGGCCGCCGGACGTTGACGCTCGGAATAAGGCTTGGAGCTCCTTGTTCGCTCCCACGAAGTTGGTGCCACAGTCCGACAGAACTTCCTGGAAAGGCCTCGACGGGAGATGAAGCGACGGAAGGCAGCGAGGAACGCTTCCGCCGTATAATCCGAGGCTGCTTCGAGGTGAACTGCCTTGTGCTGAGGCACACAAAAATGGCGATGAAGCCTTTGTGCGCGCGGTGTCCTCGACCCTTGGTGGTGCGAATGAGAATCGGGCCCGCGTAGTCCACTCCGGTGCGCAGAAATGGGCGGGTAGGAGTCACTCGTTCCCGAGGGAGACTGCCCATCAGTGGGTGCGGTGCTGTGGCTCGCCATCGCGTGCACGTGACGCACCGATGGATTTGCCTCTTGACGACGGCTCGGCCTCGCGGGATCCAAAATCGTCGTCGAATTAATCCAAGTGTGAGCTGTACCCCTCCGTGTAGCGTTCTACGGTGGCAGGAGTTCACCAACAGCCCTGTCAGCCAGGAATCCGGCGGAACGATCATCGGATGCCGCTCATCGTCGGAGAGTATGGCGTGCTTGAGTCGGCCCCCGACTCTCATCACGCCGTTGACGTCCATGAATGGGCTTAACCGAGTGAGTGGACTTCGTGGTGGCAGGGCACGTTCCCGGCTCAGTGAAGATACTTCAGTGCGGTAGTGGAGTGCTTGTGTCGTGCGGACCCATCGGAGCAGTGCTGCGTCTAGTTCGCAGGGCTCGAGCTCGAGTGCAGTGCCCGAGGGACGGTTAGCCTTCGCCGATGTGACCCAGTGTTGCCATCGAAGACACTAGGCGGTGACCCTCAGGAGCCGGTGCAGTGAGGAGAAGCGGCGAAGCATCTCAGGCTCGGTGGTCGTCTGGCCGACGACATTAAGCGAGCCGACGGCTCGCTTTTCAAGCAATTGATCGTCGGGTAGGTCACAGCCGTCGGCCAGAGGGATTCGTTTTTCAGCAACCAGGCTGGTCCAGTCCACCACAGCGGATGGCCTATTAGCTCGCTCGGCAGGATCCCTCGAGAGGCGCAGTCGGCCGGATTGTCCCGTCCCGGTACGTGACGCCAGCGAGCTTCGGGTAGCTGGACTTGGATCTGCGACACCCGGTTGGCTACGTAGGTCTTCCAGCGGGAGGCGTGCCTTTGGATCCAGTGCAGCGCGACCTTGGAGTCCGACCAAAGGATGACAGGCACTGTGGACAAACCTAACAACGAGCGAGAGTGAACAGTGAGGCTTGTCAACAAAGAGGCTGCGCACAACTCTAGCCGTGGGAGTGAAATTGGTTTCACCGGTGCGACTTTGCTCTTGGCCGTCAATAGGTGAAGTGCGGTGTGGTCGTCAGTGGTGGAGCGGAGGTACACCACTGCGGCGTATCCTCGCTCCGAGGCGTCGGCGAATCCATGGAGCTCGATGCGAGATTTCGAGCCGTCGCTTCCCAACCAGCGATTGATCCTCAACGTATTTAACAGAGGAAACTCGTTGAGGAGATGCTTCCAAGATTGAATGTCCGCCGCTGGAAGTGGAGTGTCCCAATCCAGTTTCCGCAACCACGCGGACTGGATCAGGATTTTTGCACGCATGGTGACCGGAGAGAGCCAACCCAGCGGATCGAAGAGTCGTGCAGTCTCGGCCAAAACGCGCCTCTTGGTGAAGTTCGTGATGTGCTGGGCCCGGATCGTGTAAGAGAAGTGATCGCTGGCTGGGTGCCAGTGGAGGCCTAGTGTCGAGTGACCTTCGTGCGACCATGTGTGAGGTGTGCTTGTGAGTCGGTGTTCCTGAGGAACTCCAGCCAGGATTTCGTCCTTGTTGGCAGTCCACTTTTTCAGCAGAAACCCGCCCGCCATGCACAGGCTGCGCAGTTCCCTCTGCAGCAAGGTGGCCTCCGGCAAGGTACTCGCTCCGGTTACGACGTCGTCCACGTAAGTATCGCGGCGCAGCGCGACAGCTCCACGTGGGAATCGAGCGCCCTCGTCGTCGGCGAGTTGGCGAAGGGTCCGTATTGCCAAGAACGGTGCGCAGGCTAGTCCGTACGTCACCGTCTTGAGGCGAAACTCGCGAACCTTTTCGGCGGTATTGTGCCGCCAGAGAATCCGTTGAAGGTTGCGGTCGTCCGGATGAACGAGGATTTGACGGTACATTTTTTCAATGTCCGTCACCAAGGCGTAGCGGTGCCAGCGCCAACGTTGGAGCACGTCGGCTAGAGCTGGCAGGAGATTGGCGCCGATTAACAGATGCGCGTTCAGTGAAGTGCCGGACTTGGTGCGCTGAGAGCCATTGAAAACCAGTTTCGTCGTGGTGCTAGTGTCCCGCAGCACTCCATGGTGCGGTAAGTAGCACAATGTGGTGTGGTTCTTTGATGTGGACGTGTGTACTGCCTCCATGTGTTGCAGGTCTTCATACTCTTGCATGAAGGCGCGGTACAATTGCCCGAACTGAGCGTCCTGTGAGCAGCGGCGCTCCATCGCGGACAGCAGATGCTCGGCCGGCTTGCGAGTTTCGGAGAGCAATGGCGGTGTTCCAGAGAACGGCAGTCTCACCATGTATCGTCCTGATGAGGTGCGGCTGTGAGTGCGAGTGAAGAGAGCCTCGCACTTCTTCTCCTCCTGAGTGAGAGCGGCAGGAGCGGAGGGTTCCCTCTCCTGCTCCCAGAACAACTGAACCAACTCGTTCAGCTCGTGATCCACGGAGCATTGAAAAGAGCGGCGTGAAGCTTGCGGTGATGCGGTCCTGCATCCACCGGACAGAATCCATCCTAGCGATGTCTTTTGTGCAATGGGCTCGTCCGCACGACCCTTGCGGAGTCCATCTTCAAGGATGGCGGAGCAGACGTCGGCGCCGAGTAGGAGCTCGATCGGATCCTGCTCGAGGAACCATGGATCCGCCAATGAGAGACCGCGGATGTGCTTCCAGGTTGACTTGGCTCGCACTGTGGGTCCGGAATATGATGACAGACGCGGCAGGACGTACGCGGCGACAGAGATAGTCACTCCGGTTGATCCGGAAGAGAGTGACATCATCACCTTGCCTCGTGTCGCTCCTGAGCGTGTTCCTCCGATTTCCACGATCGTCAACGAGGTATGGATGCGTGGCAGACGCAGCCGTTGTGCCAGAGCTTCTGAGGCGATGGATATTTCGGACCCTTGGTCGATCAGGACTCGGACTTGGTGAGGTCTCCCTAGGTGATCAGCAACGGTCACACGAGCGGTGGCGAGGAGAATCGCCTGGCGGTCTGCCGTTGGACGCACGACAGAAAGCGAACTGACTTCGGCGGATGCTGAGGAGTACGCGTCATAAAGTAGAGTGTGGTGTTTCGCCTTGCACGTGAAGCAGGTTTTGGTCGATTGACATTTGGCCAGGAAGTGGTTGCCGAGACAATTATAACAAAGCCTGCTTGCTTCCACGATGTTTTTTCTCTCAGTCGCGGACTTCGCCTTGAAGTCTGTGCACTGCATGAGGGAGTGCTTCCCCTTGCACACAGCGCACTTCGAAGAGTCAGAAGTGTTTTTGGCGAAGTGCGACTTCGCCGACCGTGAGGTGTCGCCGGATTTCGCGACGGACTTCGGCTTCGCAGTGTAAGTATTCAGTGTAAGTACCCGTTTTGACATGAAGTTTTCTAGGGTGGCGTGGCTCGGTGGATCGACGGAATCAGACGTCGCGGACTCCCATTCGAGTCGAGTTTGCGGATCAAAGAGCTCGACTACGAGATAGTTGAAGAGGTCCATTCCGTGGGAGGCAATGGGCCTGTCGATGCTCTCCTGAGCGTTGACGGCAGTCGTGACGGCGTTGAAGATGCGGCTCAACTCTTCGGCGGTCTCAGCCTTCATCTTCGGCACGGAGGTAAATGCGGCGAAATTGGCTCGAATTAACTCTCGCTTGTTCTCGTAGTGCCGGCTTAAGATCGACCATGCGCGCTCATAATTGCTCCCGGTAATTGGCAACGGACGAATTAGTTTCTCCGCAGGACCTTGCAAGCACGACCGGAGGTAGTGCAATTTTTCGACATCAGAGATCGAGGTGTTATTGCCGATGATCGACACGAAGAGGTCGCGGAACGCTGGCCAATTTCTATACTCGCCCGAAAATGTCTGGAGCTTGATGCGCGGCAGCGACGTTCTTAGAGCGTGCTCCTGACCTGGCTCGGATTTTGGCGCGGTGGACGGCTCGGTCTTTAGCTTATCGGCGTATCCGAGCAACGTACTTCGCTGAGTCACGTAAATCGATTCCGCAACATCGATAAAGTCAGATTTAGCGTACTCACTTTCGTGATATCTTTCTTTCAGGGCCGCCCGAATGACCTCGTGCTGAGCCTCGATTTTCCCCCACAGGTTGTCGAGGATGGTAAGACGAGCCTGGATGGCGCCAAGGGTGATGTTGCTGACACCCATCTTCCGCAGATTGTCTACGGAGCGAGACATGCGACCATGGATGTCGCTTTGCGCCTCCAATAACGCCTTCAGATCGGCACTCATTTTGGCTTGTTTTCTGTCTAGGATACACTTCACCACGTGAGCACTTCACCCACGAAATTGCGGATGCGGATAAAGATCCGGCTCGAAGGACCAGAATGTTCGCGGATGAACGCGGATTGCCGCAATGACGACGAGTTTTGAGAGCGCGTCGCCTGGACGACCACAGATAGTAAATTAAAGCTAAAGGACTTTACACCACGTAATTTTTTTGTTTTTTGAAATTTTTATTTGACACCACACACGTTTAATATAGAAAAAAACTAAGATAAATGTACAAAGCTGAAGAACTAATTTGATTTCAGATAGTCGAGCGATTTTGGCACAGCGGTTTGTCTAAGAGATTGCGAAAATCCAAAAGAAAAAAGCGGTCGTTATAAGCGGTTTAACTGAGCGGTTTACTAAGCGGTTTAACAATGCGGAATAGCGAAAAGTGCGAGACTTCCCCGACTTTTCGGCGTTCGGCCCTTTTATCGAGGGGCCCGTTTGCGACGTGGGCCAATTAATTTAATTGTTTAGCGGTGACCTCATGGCGCCGCGTACAATTGGCCGCCGATGAGGTCTGACGCCATCAATTCGTTAATTGTCATGCGCGCAGTCTTTTGGGAACAGCTGATTGGCAATCAGCTGATCGTGACGTATGGGCGCGCATGCCCGTACGCTGATTCTGTCGACGGTTGACATTGTTATTATTAATGTTTGTGACACGCGTTTCTTTTGACCAAAAAAAAATTGGAGATAACTCGAACGATCGAGTTTTTGTGATAAATAAGGAGTTCGAGAAGTTTCTCGTCGCCCGTTAATTTTGAATCCTTGAATTTATAGACTCGAAAACTACGGATTTTTGTCTATGCATGATTCTAATTCGAAATGATATTTCGGTTTTCGAACACAAGGTGAGATCTAATTTGGCGTGGGGGTGAATCCGAACATCAACCAGTCCTTCCCCCTAACGCGCATCCAAAATACGCAGCTGCAAACAACTGCGCAGCACTACACCAATTTTGACCATATAGTCAGAAGGGGGAAGTCACGTAGGTACGAACCATAGAACATATATACCTGGAAGGGGAATTGCTTTGTTCTCCGTGGTAAAAATCTGTGTTTAAGTTGGGTATGAGAGAGAAAGATAGCTTTTAACCTATACTCGCAATGCGCAAACGCGGATGACGCCACGTCACGCTCCACACTCACCGCGCCGTTTGAAATTGGAAATGTAATTTTTAATTGAGATACAATTGACAATGATTGAATAGGTGATAATTAATGTCGGACAGTGTACATACAGTGATAAATAATTATAAACTTTATTTTTTACAAACAATAACAAATAACATTCGAGATACATGTATATATTATTGGTGTTTAAAATGTATTAATTTTGAATATTTTTGTCTAATAAAATCTTTTTGCTTAATATCAGTCGCACTTTTTCCTTCGTGAAATAAACGCAAATTTATATAAATTTTAATAATACTTTGTATTAATTCAGTCTTATGATTATTGAAAATATCTTGTTGCATGATATGTTCCGTCATTTTATTATCATTAAAAACTAAATGACAAACAGTTTGAAATGATTTCATGACTAACATATTTTTAATATTTTTAGTTTTAAAAATAATATGGCTGTTTTCTCGAATAATAGTTTCGCATACTTTTGCTATTTTTATCACATCTTCTGATGGAAAAATTAATTTTCCTCTACTTTTTAAAGTTATTAATATTGAATCAGTAGAGTTAGCAGTTAAAAAAATAGAGCATATATCACAAATATTACTTCGTAAGCTTTCTAATTACGAATCCACTGATGTATTTGACCACATCTTCGATATAAGAACTTAATGACCATAAGGTAGACAAATAATCATGATCAAATACATTAGTACATATCGTATCATTGGCTTCCGTGAATATACCATCGCTTATTATATTTGATTTATTTGCTGATGATGCATATAAAATTTGCACATCATCTAGAGTGGATATAATTTGACCACGTTCGAAATGGCCACGGGTAAATTTGACCACGTTCGAAATGGCCACGTTCGAAACGGCCACGTTCGGAATGGCCACGTTCGAAATGGCCACGGATAAATTTGACCACGTTCGAAATGGCCACGTTCGAAACGGCCACGTTCGAAACGGCCACGTTCGTAATGGCCACTCGTTCGTAATGGCCACGTTCGTAATGGCCACTCGTTCGTAATGGCCACGTTCGAAACGGCCACACGTTCGAAACGGCCACGGAATGTTGGAAGCACTATCCCCTCACACACGCACTCACACACACACACACACACACACACACACGGGGGAGGTGCAAGGGGGCCTTTGGCCCCCCTCCCGCACCCACCCCGTCCCCCTCGCTTCGCGTGAAAAGTTGTGTGGCCGTTTCGAACGTGTGGCCGTTTCGAACGTGTGGCCGCTTCGAACGTGTGGCCGTTTCGAACGTGGCCATTACAAACGAGTGGCCATTACGAACGTGGCCGTTTCGAACGTGGCCATTACGAACGAGTGGCCATTACGAACGTGGCCGTTTCGAACGTGGCCATTTCGAACGTGGTCAAATTTATCCGTGGCCATTTCGAACGTGGCCGTTCCGAACGTGGCCGTTTCGAACGTGGCCATTACGAACGAGTGGCCATTACGAACGTGGCCGTTTCGAACGTGGCCGTTTCGAACGTGGCCATTTCGAACGTGGTCAAATTTACCCGTGGCCATTTCGAACGTGGCCATTTCGGACGCTCCCCATCATCTATTAGGCAATTTCCTCTTTCAGAAGCTTCAATTTCATGCCTAACAAGCAGGCGCTTATAACTGCTTTCGAATTGTTTGGCATTAGGGTTGTTGTTGAAACCTCCTCTGCTACGTAGGGCACTAAAAAATGTTTCCAAGTGATCTTGGTTTATTTTGTACGTGAGTAAATATTTTAGTCCTTTTTCTTTTAATATATGAAATAAATCAAACATATTTGCTAAGCAAATGATAAAACCCAAAAAGCCAGTCTTTCGATTACTTTTCAAAATCGAATCGTTTGAAGAATATTGCAATTGTTTTATATATTCTATAATAATCCCTGCGTAATTCTTAAGTTCATTATAATTTTCATTAGTAAGAGGCATATTGCACTTTTTTTCTTACAGAATTTTGATCTTACATTTAATATGTCGAAGGCATCATTAAATATAGAACAAAATAAAGCAGTTTCTTCTGCATTTTTAAACTGATTAGGAAAGTATTGATTGCAAAATTTCAAAGCTGCATTAACACTATCACTGAGTGTTTGGGCAGCCAATTTTACATTCATTTTCGAATTCTTATACAAAATGTGCCTTTTTGTTATCTTTGTACCAGCTTTTAAACCTTCAGTTTCCTGTAATTTTTGTAAGGACACAATATTTTGCCAATAAATACTTTTGCCTTTATAATATAATTCTAATTTATCACCTAGAGTGTTTCGCACTAATTTGAGCATGTGGCATGGATCTAAGAAGCAGAAAATTTTTTCTTTTGTTATATTATTAACAATGTACGGCTTAAAATTTTTTCCCAATTCAAAATTTGCACCTAAAGCAGTGCACATGCTCAAATTAACGATTGCACCATCAAATGTTACCGAATGCAATATTACTCCAGTTTCATAAATAAATTCGAAACATTTTTCTAACAAACTAGCTCTTTCTTTACCATTTAGAGCATCGATCAAAAAATATCCAACGGGAACTTTCCAGTGGTCATTCAATGCGACTACCATAAAAACTAATGCATTTGTTGCTTGTCGAGGAACATCTGTATCGTTACTCATATGTATACCTAAATCTACAAGTCCGTAATATCGTTTGCCATCATATACTATGCCCTGTCGAATCGCAACTTCGTCTATTACTAAATTACAAAAAATCGGTGTTTTTGTCTTAGAAACTTTACATTTTAATGCTTCAAAAACTTCGTGAGTGAATCCAAGTCGACCATCTAATACCGAATACCACTTACGGATTGTTGAAAGGTCTGGAAGAAAATTTTTGAAGGTTTTACGTATATATTTGTACGCTTTGGGCGAGTAGAAGTTCAGCGTAAGGGCAAAAGCTCTTAGTTCTGCAGGGTATTTCTTTCTCGAACCTTTTTTCCGTTTCAAAATCTCATTTAATACTGTTGGAGCTTCAACCTAAATGTACAAATAAAAAAAGAAAAAAGATCGTGATGTATAAAAATAAAAGCTTTTATTCACATTAATCACTCTAAATATACAATTAAAAGCAAAAATTGTATTATAAACATCGGAGCTTATATGTACATTAATTAATAAATTTAAATATACGAATAAAAAATAAAAAAGTCATGATATATAAAAATCGGAGCTTTTTACAAATCGATTAATCTTTGTACAATTAAAACATTAATTATTACAAATTTTCTACAAGCTAATTAATAGATCAATACTTTTTACAATTTATTAATTTTAAACAAATTCAATTAATTTAAATTAAGTTAATTATTATTAATTATTATCATTGCCAAGAGATACCATTAAATTTTCAGCTGTTGTTTCGGATAATAGATCTTTCTGCTTTAAATGTTTGATTAGTCCTTTTATCGTTGTTATGCGACCAACTAATCTGATTTTGGCTTGCTGCAACGTTTTGATTTTCCTTCGCTGCTTTTCGATTGTTTGTTTCGCTAATTCCAAAGCTCTTCGAGCTTTCCTTGGCGTGGCAAGATGTGGCGTTCTAATGGCACCAACAAAACGAGGGTCATGAAAATTTTTGACAGGTGTTTGGAAACAATTGCTTCTTTCAGAGTTTGGAAGTGTAGATGGACGATTCACAGTTAGGCAAGTATCAGAATTTAGTGTCTCGGTTTCATCAATGATGATTCCATCATCACGATGGATTCCCATATGAACAGTTTCATCGGTGACGATGTCATTATCACAATGGATTGTCTTGTCGACAATTTCATCACTGATTCCACCATTGCTGACGATTCCATTGTCCACAGTCATATCAATGATTCCATTGTCTATAACCTCATCAATAATTCTATCATCCACAGTTATATGGGCAGTTCCATTGGTAATAACTCCATCATTAATGACAATTCCATCGTTGACAGTCATATTAAAGGCAGTTCCATTATTATGATGGATTTTATCATTGACAGTTCCATTGTTGACTATTTCCTCACTGATATTTTTTGAATTTTTTTATTTCTTCAGACTGCTATCTAAACGTTGGTGTTTCTTCCTCTTTTTACTCGTAATAGTTGGCAGAGCATTGGACTTGAGAAACGTATTCTTAGATTTGCGGATTAATTTGTCTTCTTCAAAATGATATGAGCACAGTTTAGTAGCTGTGCTTAAAACGTTTTCATCAATGCCACAAAAATCCAGCCACTTCTTACGAGATTCGTCGTTTCTCGGAAATCTATTGAGAAAGAATGAAATTAAATTTGCATTATCAACAAGAATCGTACAGAGAGAGAGAGAGAGAGAGAGAGAGTTATATTTAATCCCATAATTTACTGTTACAAAATATTACAATATTACTTACCCATGATAAGATACCGATTTATCACATTTACCGCATAAGACACAATATGGGCCTGGCATTTTTTCTTATGATATAACTTTTGACATCGACATTTCCTAACCCTAACCTCTCCTACAAACAATAACGCGCTAACGCTGTGCGCCGTTTCGCTAATTCGCGCTTGCGCATTGCGGACGGAGGTAACAATCTACCCTTCTCTTTCTTTAAAACGTGGTTCTCTCTCGCACCCAACTTGGACACAGGCTCGACCCTTCATTCCCCTTCCAGGTATATATGTTCTAAGGTACGAACCCACCCGACGCGCATCCCCTACCAAGCACGTACAGCTATTGCGCAGCGAACAAATTCCGCACTTCCGGTCGTTGATTTTTAAGTATACGCTGATCAACAATTGCGCCAGTGTAATTGGAATTCGTAAATTATACTTATATCACTCCTCAATGCACATATATAATTTCTAGACAGAATAATGGAGATAAGGCGATTTTACAATTATTAATAATTATTACACTATATCTTCAACAGGATACGTGATTTGTACACTTAATACCATTAAAACTAATTTTATCACTAACTATGAATTATATTGTAAATATATAAGAAAACAAAATTATATTCATAACTCTTGAAAAATATCATAAAAATAGGTAATTAATAAGAATTATTAAACTAATTCTATCAGAAATTACATTGGCAAATCATTTCATTGCTATCCAATACTTTAGAACGGATTTACGAACACCCTTCATGTGTGCAGGGCCTAAGTGTCAGTCTAGTGACTTTACATTATGTCGCCCATCTATACTACGGGTAGTGCAAGACCACCTGTCAAAATACAGGCACCTCGTGCTTTACAATCAATAATACTGTTGTTTATCGCCCGCGGACAACAATTTAACAATAAACTAATAATTGCTGCGTTTCTTTTCAGATGCAGATATCAGAAGTATATCAATAAACGATGAAAGCATGGATAACACGCACGCAAGGTTCAAACGATATATCGATCGTCATGCAAAATATTGTGAGTATGCAGACAATTATATTCATAAACAAGGACTATAATTAACAATAATATTACAACGCAAAGTCTTCTTATGTCTGTATGATTATTCTAGGAAAATAATTACTACTACTGTGCAATAACCTGAGCGCGTTCTATATAATGCATATGTTACTGTTCTTATTCAAAGAATTGTTTTGCAGGACAATCTACTAGAATAAACAATGTTGTTTTTTGTTTATATTTATAGATACATATTGTATTGGAGAATTTATAACGCACAGCTATGCCTAGGCAAGTGTGCGACTAGATCATCTGCTATCAAAAGGAGGATATATCCGATCCTCTTACAGCGACAATTATTTGTTAACTACAGTGTTTAACAGGGATGCATCCGCAATATCAAATTAAGTTAATACTCACTTACGTCATCCCAGCTGTGTGTATTCATTGATTGTAGGGAATTGATAACCTATGTTGTATATTTTCCGTTAGATTCATCTTACAATTATTGTTCTAGCACTAAGTATAGTGAAATTAACTTATTAGAATAAGTTTAGCACAACGGAATAAAATTAACATGATAAACAGAATATGATCAGTGCTCCAACCCAATATAATATTAACGTGAATATAATACTACAGCAATGAAATTAACACAGCTAAGATAATATTTAATCAAGCTACCTACATAAGATATTTGTAATTATATCATTACGAAAATAAGTTCTACCTATAATATTCTACCAACAATACAGTTATGTGGTATATCAATAATATTTATATTCTTGTTATAAGAATTCACAACTTCATTTAGTTTAATATAAAGTTATGTTATATTAATGGTGTTCTATATTCTTATCGAAGAATTTGACAAATAGATTTCATTTAGTTAATTTACTCTAGTTTAATTAACCTTAACACAGCAACACAATAATTATAGGAAATTACCATTAGTATTCTAACACATCTGTAATATTGGAATGAATTTGATACTGCAAAATGAAATTGATGCAATTAAAATAGATATTTAATTCCTTAGGCTGATTCACATAACTCATTTATGATTGTATCTTACAATAATAAGTTCTACCTATAATGTTACTTATACAATACTTTTATGTACTATATTATAGTATTCTCATTATAAGAATTAACAACTACATTTAATTAATTTAATTTAAAGAAATATATGTTCGTTTACAATACTTATAAGTAACTATATATATCTAACAATCTAGAATAAGACTGCTAGTTTAATTTAATGAAATATGTTCATATATAGTGCTTTACATAACTATATATCTAATTAAGCCAAGATAAGACTATAAGTTATTTGTAAATATATTTTGTATAATAAGAACTACCTATAAAATAATACACAGTAAAAATTATATAATATACTGCTAATTTCTATATTCTTATTATAAGAATAAACAACTACACTCCATTTGATTGGTTTACTCTAAATTAATTAAGCTTAGCGCAGCAAGATAATAAAATCCGAAATTATAATTAATATTCTGACATAAATGTGATATATTAGGATAGGTTTAATACTGCAAAGTAAAATTAATACAGTTAAGGTAAATATTTAGTCCCATAATCTGAGGCTACGCAAATTGCTTATGATTATATCCTACAGTAACAAAATCTACCTATAATGTTATTTACGAAATACAGTTATGTATTATTAATATTATTCTATGTTCTTATTATAAGAATTTAACTTCTACATTTAGTATAGTTTAATTTACGGAGATATATATCCGTTTACAATATTTATGAGTAACTATACATCTAATAATACACAATAAGACTGTACTCAAATAATATATAATTTGAGTATATTATTACGCAATCTAACTTATTAATACAATTTTGTAGGAATCAGTAGTGTCGACGTTAGATTAATCTACTAACTATTTAACATTATGGCTAAGACACAACTATTATACAGGGTGTCGAAAAAGTATGGAACCGGTCAAATATCTCGAAAATAAAGCATTTTAGAGAAAAATCGCAAAACACGTGTTCGATCATTTCAAGGGGCTACTTTTTTAAGGGGGTCGAAGGGGGTCGCTCCTCAAGGGGGTCCAAGGGGGCGACCCCCTTAAAAATCTTAAATGGGATCCCCTATTTTTTATTGCATATTCTTATAGCTTACCTCGAGAGCTTTCCAAAACACTATAATAAAGTATTTCTTCATTGAGTACTTTTCGAGTTATGAGGCTTGAAATAATTTCTTAATTTTACATAAACCGTAAAATATCTTGTAAAATATTCATTTCTCGATTACCTCACCTTAATACTTTTATGTACAAAATAATGGGAGGAATCAATTGGTGTAAAGAAAATACATAGTTGTTTTGAAGAAAAAATATGTAATTTGCAATTAACAATTCCATATTTTTTCTTAAAAACAACTATGTTTTTTCTTTACACCAATTGATTCCTCTCATTATTTTGTACATAAAAGTATTAAGGTGAGGTAATCGAAAAATGAATATTTTACAAGATATTTTACGGTTTATGTAAAATTAAGAAATTATTTCAAGCCTCATAACTCAAAAAGTACTTAACGAAAAGGTACTTAATTATAGTGTTTTGGAAAGCTCTCGAGATAAGCTACAAGATTGTCCAAAAATATATAGGGTGTTCCATTTAAAAAAATTGAAGTGACCTTCACGTGACCTTCAAATGACTCTTCAAGGTCAAACCAATGGTACCACCTTATGTCCTCCTCGAAACCAAACAACTTTTGCCTGAAACATTTTTTTCTAAAATGCACCGTTTGTGAGATATTCAGCTGTTCCGGTACTTTTATAACACCCTGTATATAGTGCTGGCAAAAAGTTCCGCAACGGTTAAAAATCTTGGAAAATATTGATTTATTGGAAATATGTTTCAAACAGAAAGAATAGGGCTTAAAAAATCTATTAGATGATATCTATTTGACCTTGGTATGACCTTGAAAAGTTCGATCATGGTCAACATAAAGATCTTAAATGGAAACCCTTATTTTTTATTACATATTCTTGTAGTTTACCTCGATAGCTTTTCAAAACACTATAATAAAGTATTTTTTTATTGAGTACTTTTCTAGTTATGTGGCTTGAAATAATTTCTTAATTTTACATAAACCATAAAATATCTAATAAAATGTTTATTTTTCGATTGTCTTACCTTAATACTTTTATGTACAAAATAATGAGAGAAATCAATTGGTGTAAAGAAAAAAAGTTGTGTTTAAGAAAAAATATGTAATTGTTAATTGCAAATAAAGAGGCGGAGGATGTCACCGAATGCACGGACGAGCAACACGCGACTCAACGACGGACACATGTCGCGCTTTCCTAACAGAGATCACGCCAGGCCGGAAACGATCAGTCAGGCGGGACCCCTCCTCATCACATCAGAATTTTTAAAATTTAGAGAATTCCACCAGTATGGTGGAAGGGAAAACGAGCGACGCAGAGCCACCATTACGCCGCTTAACTTTTGGTATCCAGCAGATATCCCAGAGTAAACCGTTCGGAGTCGCGACATTTAACGTCTACGAAACTACGCAAATCTTAAGCTCGGTACTCTACATTTTGGCCTTGAGACGAGCGCGGGAAACGTCTACCCTACACCGAATTCGACCGCGTCGACAATGACGATATAACGGCGTTTGATGACAAGTCGACGACGGTAGTAAGCCGAAAGCCGATGTTCCTGAAAATAAAACCTGAAAATAAAAAATAGATTAGTAAAGATCTCAGGCTCCGTCGCCGCTGGGTCAGTGACCTCAGAAGCGCAGGGCCTGGTGGCCCCTCTTGCATATCGAAGTGAGAGAGACAAACAGAAAGGAGATAGGCTACTGGAAGGGTGGAAGGGGAGAAAGAAAAAGGATGGAAATGGACTGTTACGTCAACAGAGTAGGGCGAAACCCCATTTATGATGCCACGGTCCGGCAGGCAGTGATGCCAGATTCCGGCCTTTCGGTAGCATGAAGTAGCATGGAGGGGGTAATAGAAAAAGATAAAACATGATTCTCTTTCGCTCTTTTCTCGCAGAGAAGAGCGAGAAAGAATCATGTTTTGTTTCCTTCTATTACCCCCTCCATGCTACCTCATACTACCGAAAGGCCGGAATCTGGCATCACTGCCGATAGGTACGGGAGAGTATTAACGAGCTCATATCGGCCCATCACCTCGAATGAAGCGGAAGTTCCGCCTAAAGTACGGTTGTCGACTTGCTCCTCCAGCGCACTAAAGCGTTCACCACATAACATTCGGTCAGCCAGACTGACCAACTCCTTAACCTGGAATAAAGACCCCTCTCTATAAAATGAAGAGGGGTCTTGCGTGCGGGGGGAGGGGGTCTAGGACGAATGCGCAAGCAATTCCGTGGTCCCCCCAATCGCGTGCGAAAGCGGCCACCATAGGGTTTTAGCGGATAGTCGAGAGGTTTAACTGTCGGAGTCCTGCATAACCGCCGCCAATTTTCTCAAGGCGGAGGTATACGTAAATGCATTTCTTCATGTAAAAAACAGGCTGACATCAATTCGTGGCTATGCTGTGCGCCCCGTCCTGGCAGGGAGGGTCCCGTTAGCGCACGGTGCGATAGCGCACCAACCCGATAGCACACGAAAAATTGACACAATTCCCGATAGCGCACCAACCCGATAGCACACGTCCCGATAGCACACAAAGTAAATCGCGCATAATCCCGATAGCGCACCAACCCGATAGCGCACGGATTCACTTTGCAACTTTTCACGCGAAGCGAGGGGGACGGGGTGGGTGCGGGAGGGGGGCCGAAGGCCCCCCTTGCACCCCCCCCCCCGTGTGTGTGTGTGTGTGTGTGTGTGTGTGTGTGTGTGTGTGTGTGTGTGTGAGAGAGAGAGAGTGCGTGTGTGAGGGGATAGTGCTTTCGTGCGCTATCGGGTTGGTGCGCTATCGGGATTGTGCGCGATTTACTTTGTGTGCTATCGGGACGTGGGCTATCGGGTTGGTGCGCTATCGGGAATTGTGTCAATTTTTCGTGTGCTATCGGGTTGGTGCGCTATCGCACCGTGCGCTAACGGAACCCACTCGTCCTGGCACAGCTAAAAGCGGCTGGCGCCAGAGCACGACTTTCTACGACTAGACAGGGCTGGGCACGTTCCTTCATTTTTCGGTTACTGAGTCCCCTCACCGCAAAAAGGTGTACCCACGAGGGGGAGATAGGGATTTTACTAGGGATTAATCTTTTTCTTTGATTTACGTGCAATATTCGCTTCATGAGCTCTACTTATCTCCAAGGACAAAGGATTGGGGTACGCCCAATCAGCGCGATCCGGCAAGAATCGGAGTTACCAATATATTAACCACGATGTAGGTCCTGGCAGTAATTCACTGGTTGGGACGAGCGACCGTCTACATTCTGCAGGCTAGTATGCGAGCTAAATATCGCAGCTCACTCGCCGGGATCCCTTGGGATTCCTAGCCAGCATTTAGCTATAAAGCACTTCCTCCGCGATGATCCTACCCATGGCGAGGCCCACGATCAAGATTCTGGTGGGCTCCTGGCCCCCGCGATACCAGTTTAAACCATCGGTGTTCGTAGCCGTAGTTACTATTAGTTTGGTTACCTATATTCCCGGTACTGGTCGACCAGCGCCTCGAGTGCGCGGAAATGCTACCCTCCGAAGAACCCATACAGAAATCAGCTAACACTGTCCTAACCAGGATGAACTTTGCGATATTCACTCTGCGCCTCAAGAACCATTCATTCATTCACTCTTATTCACATGTACTCTTTTTCTTTCAAACTCTTCTCGCATATACATTTAATCTACCATACTGTTCCTTATTCTCTAACAATCCACTCAAACAGTGTTATTCAAAACAGATACACCAAAATCTTGAAGACTTCGGATATCCCAATATTCACATTCAAACAATAAGTCTCAATTCTCACTCATATTATCACAATCACATCTGTCCATTTTCACTAACTTCCGCTTATACAAATACGCATTCATACTGCAATGCCCAGTCAACAAAAGCAAATGCAGGGTCAAACCATTCACAATTACTCGCAAATCTCACACCTTTAATCCATTCATATATCACTCTACTTTTTCCACACGCAATTACATCTCTTAGGAGCATTGTCCTTAGGATCCTTAATGTGTTTGCGTTTCTTGCCTTTATCTTTATTTTCTCCATTGGGCGGCGTGTAATTCTGCATCGTATCTTTTCTTACCCAGTAAAAAATGTTGGTCGAATTTACATCGATTCGACATCGATTCGACATCAATTCGACAAATCATTCGTCGAATCGATGTAGATTCGACCAACATTTCTCACTGGGTATCTTTCTCTGCCATTTCGTAGAAATGTTTCTTCTCTATGTCATAATCATTTCGTTGCTCATTTTTTTGGAGAATTCCCGGAAAACGATCTTCTTCTCGAGATGCTTCTTTTTGTGCTCTTGATAACATGTCTGGAACGAAGAACATGCTATGCTGTCATCTGGTCTTGTTGCTAGCTAAGCGAACGGGAGTGAGCGGTGCGCGAAGGAGAGGAATCTAATAATTCACACGCAAATTTAAATTTAAAGTTTAATAAATTCATACAAAAAAAATATATAATCGTTTAACAAAAAAAATATATTTTCACTGTGTTCGATAACCGAATATTAATTGCCGCGAACAACGGACTTATTTCGGAACGGCGAGAGAATCTCGGATTTCTTTTGAAAGTAATATACGTAATCGCGTGAGAGCCTTTTCGAGAGTGCAAGGCGCTCTGGATTTGCGGGACCTTCTATTAAGAGAATCCTTCTGGAAGAGTCCAGAATTCTCTCGCGAAAGACTTTGTTCCGGCGTGTCGTTAATTTTTAAATTTTCGTGTTTTTAAATTTTCTTTGTCCGGAGGTGTTTTTATTTTTGGATAAGGACACCTTTTATTACAAATTCGCTATTTTGTAGGGATGCCGTCAAGATTCGAGATTTCGAGAATCTCGTCTTGTCTCGTCTCGAATTCGAGACAAGATCGAGACGAGATTTTTTTGTTGAGATTTCAAGACAAGACAAGAGTTTACATTCGAGATTCTCGAAAATCTCGAGTCTTGAAAATTGTTGAAATTTGTCTATATTTTCGTAAAATATTTCCCAGCTTATAGAAAATGTTGATTCAAAAATCGATATTTATTCCTATTATACAGGGTGAGCCATTTTAATTAACGCACGCAATTATTTCGGAAACAAAGCATTTTAGAGAAAAATGTTTCAGACAAAAGTTATATGGTTTCAAGGGGGCTATAAAATGATACCATTGGTTTGACCTTGAAAAGTCATTTGAAGGTCACGTGAAGGTCGCTTCAATTTTTTTAAATGGAACATCCTATATATTTTTACATATTCTTGTAGCTCATCTCGAGAGCTTTCCAAAACACTTATGATAAAGTATTTTTTATTAAGTATTTTTCGAGTTATGAGACTTGAAAGTTGTAGTATTTTGACATAAAAAACAAAATATCTCATAAAATATTTTTTTTTGATAGTCTTACCCTGATTCTTTTATGCACAGAATAATGAGGCAAATCAATTAGTGTAATTAAAACATATAGTTGTCTTAAAGTAAAAATGTGTAGCTGCTCGTTGCAAATTCATATTTTTTTCTTTAAGACAACTATGTGTTTTCTTTATACCAGTTGATTTGCCCCATTATTCTGTGCATAAAAGTATTAAGGTAAGACTATAGAAAAAAGAATATTTTACGAGATATTTTGTATTTTATGTCAAAATAATACAAATTTCAAGTCTCATAACTCGAAAAATACTTAATGAAAAATACTTTATCATAAGTGTTTTGGAAAGCTTTCGAGGTCAGTTACAAGAATATGTAATAAAAAATAGGGAATGCAATTTAAAAAAATTTGAAGCGACCTTCACGTGACCTTCAAATAACTATTCAAGGTCAAATCAATGATACCATCTTATGGCCCCCTCGAAACCATAAAACTTTTGTTTGAAACATTTTTCTCTAAAATGCTTTGTTTCCAAAATAATTGCGTGCGTTGATTAAAATGACTCACCCTGTATATATATATATATATATATATATATATATATATATATATATATATATCAATTTAATATACAGGGTGGGTCAAAAGTATGTTTTAAAAATTTGTGAGCGTGTTCCTGGATAAAAAGGAAGAACAAATGTTCATATGAACATATGGTCGCAAATGCTTTGTTGTCGAGATAATGAACATAAATCAGCAGTATCAAATAATGCTTTATTTGAACGTTTACAATTTTGTTATTGTTGTTTGTTTTTTTTATGTCCATTATCTCGACAACAAAGCATTTGCGACCATATGTTCATATGAACATTTGTTCTTCCTTTTTATCCAGGAACACGCTCACAAATTTTTAAAACATACTTTTGACTCACCCTGTATAACACTGTCCCCGACAAAATTTAACTTTTTTTCTCTTTTGCTTGTGGTATGTCATTTCTGAAGATTTTTGGTCACATCTTAATAAATATATAAACAATTTTTTTCTTAGAATAATAAATAAGTCACTCTTTCATATTAATAAATCACTTTATTGCACTAATTATAAGTATTTAAAACGCAGCAAAAAAGTAAAATAGATCAGTAAAACAGCTTTGGTTTAACGCACGAAGAAGTTCGCTATTCGCCAAATAAGATTTTAAAAATTAAACATGTAGCCCATGAATTTAAACAAAGTAGATATCTCGCCGATTCCTCGCATAATCTATTTTTTTGTTTAGTTATAATTAGCCCTGCTACAGAAAATAATCTCTCTGGTGGAACGGATGTTGCGCAAATACTCAAAAAGTCTTTTGCCATTTCAGATAGACATGGATACACATGGGTGTGCTTTGACCACCATTCTAAAATATCTTCATTTTTATCTGCTCTTTTACAATTCAAATATTCATTAATTTCTTTATTCCAATCATTGTCATTTAAAGCTGAATTGTTCTCATACAGTGAATGTATATCAATTGTATCTGGATCAGAATTAAATGTTGCATTGGTTAACCCTTTGAGTGGCAATGTATCATATATGATCAAAAAAAAGTCGTGCCAAAAGTGGCGATGTATCATATATGATCAAATTGAATAACTGTTGCATTTTTCAACCAACTCATTTGAAACTTGGTGTATAGGGATTTTTGGGGTCGCTGATTACGAATCCGAAGTTAGATTTGAAAAATTCAAAATGGCGGATTCAAGATGGCGGGCCGAATTTTGAAAAATTGACTGATTTCCACCAAATTAAAAAATCGTTAACTTCCTCTGCTAAAAAATCATCATCAGAACTCTCATCTGATGAATTAGATTCAGAAATAGTTGGAGATGGCGATCGTAAGCGTTTATTACGTTGCATTTTTTCCAAAATTGAATAAGAAAATTTTTAATGAAATAAAAATTTTAGGTTCAAACTCTGGCTAAAACTCTTTTACTTTATAAATCTTTGTTATCTAATTTACTTGTGGGATGATACGCCATCTATCGGTGAATTTTAGTTCTAAGATGAATAATATAAATAAGAAAAACTGAAATCCTGTTCTACTTCCAACATAAAAATTTGATGGATAAAAAATTGAAAAAAAAAACGAAAAATTCATCCCAACCCTTATTCAAGGGTTGAAGGGTGTGAAGGGGGAGTTATAGATCATAAGAGAAATATTATATATTATAAAAAGCTCAAAATTTCTCTGTAAAGAAATTCAATGAATTTGGTGAGAAGCTGAAAAAACTAAAAAATTTACCATCAACCCTTATTTTCAACCCTTGAAAATAAGAATTAAGGGTGGTATGTTTGACAAAAAGGATAATTGAGATTCAAATTTAGAAGTTACAATTAGGTTTAAAAAAAATTGATTAAATTTGGTGAAAAATTGGAAAAGGTGGAAAATTCACCCCCAACCCCCCATTTAGGGGTTGGAAATGAAAAATTGCCAAAAATAACCATCAGAATCGATTCAGCGACCCAAAAAAATCCTATATACATATATATTGTGTAATTTGGTTAATTTTCTCGTCCTGCCATTTTTGTCACGAAAAGTAAAAAAAGCTGCACCACTCAAAGGGTTAAATCTGGAGAATAACTTTGTTCGGAAGATATTTTAAAGTAATTTTCTTTATATATTTTTTTGAATTTTTCCAACGATTGACTTAGCAACTCTTTTCCCCAATTAGTTAAATTAAATGTTTCTAATTTATGTCTAGGATCTAAGAGTAATACAATGCAATAAATCCAATTTGTCTTATTATAATATTTAATTAATTTATCCCTTGCTGCTTGAAATGCCAAAAGCAAATTTTCATCGGTTCCACATCTGTCTTCTTTATGATTTAATAATTGCATCATATTTTCTATTTTATCTAGTAGCATATTAAATGCTACTATGACTAGCGGCAAAGTAGCATACTTGTCTCCTCCAAGAAGAGTGGAAACTAATTTAAAATTTTTTAAAAATACGCTAATCTGTTTTAATAAGTACCATTCATCGTCTGTTAACAGAAAACGTTCAATGTTCATATCATTACTAGTGCTACAAAGTGCATTCAGAGCTGAACGCATTGATAATCCACATTCGATCATGTCGTATGTTGAATTCCAACGCGTTGCTACGTCAATTATCGGTGATAAGTACTTCGTGTTTGTTATGTAACTACTTTTTAATTTATTGCGAAGTTGTTCCGATCTTTTTAATTTTATAAAAATGCTTCTTAATTTAAGAACTGGTGTTTTAACAGATTCATAATCGTCGTCATTATCTATTTCATCTTCGCGCGTCTCTTCACTGACTAATTTCTTTAAAGAATCCTGCACAGCTAAATTTAAAATGTGCGCAAAGCAGCGAAAATGTTGGTTTTCAACATCAAAAACTAGTGAATTGTTTATCATAAGTTTTCCGAATTGTTCAATGAATGTAGAATTTGACGCAGCATTATCTAACGTTATGCCCTGAATTTTTTCTAAAATGCTTTTATCTTTTAAACATGCAAAAAATATTTCTGCGATATCTTTTCCTGTGTGGCGACCATTCGAAGCGACGAAATCTAAAGCAACGGAAACCAATTTCCAATCATCATTGATAAAATGTGCAGTTATCCCATAATATGATTTTCCTGCAACAGATGTCCAACCATCTAATGTGAATGATATTTTAGATTTGTTTTGCATCAAGGTGTTAATTACAGATTTTTGTATATCTGTAAAGACTTGTACAACTTTTGCACGCATCGTGGTACGCTTTGGCATATTAATTTTAGGATTGAGAAGTGTAAAAAATTCCTGCGTTTCTTGATCATCGAAAAAGTTAAAAGGCAGATACTTCATTGCTATCCATTTCACAATCTTGCGATCTAAATAGATCTGATTTGTTATAATTGGCATGGACTGTAAAAAAAATAAAAAATGAATTAAATTATCGGTCATCAGTTAGTAAAAATAAAATAATTAATAATCGTATTTCATATTTATATAAAGCATATATTCATTATTCAGTTTTTAAATTTAAATGAAAGATAAAATTAATTATTTAAAAAAGATTATATTGTATGTGTGTGTGTGTGTGTGTGTGTGTGTGTGTGTATTGTTGATTGGATAAATATGTATTTTATATATATTTGTGAGAACATTATTATCCAAAATTAATGCATAAATTCGTCAGGTTTTCATTGTATCATAATTTTTTTCACCTCTAAATTACGACTCTGTATATACTCAATTAACTATTCTCTATCTTTTGTAATGTAACACTACAAAAACATACCTACTTAAACGTATCATGAATAGATAATTGTTTCGAAGATACTCCTGGAGAGTTGGAATTTCCGAATATGGTTTCATAAATCTTTGCATGATTCCTTTGCAGATGTCTCTTAAGACCAGTTGTATTAGAGTTTGTCATTTTTATTGTCTTCTTTTGAGTTTTACACAACTTGCAGACTCCAACTTTTGCATCTTTTATAATCTTGATGTCAAAATAACAACTTTTAAGGTTGTATTTTTTTTATTGATTTTATTAATTTCTTGTTTTTCACTACAATTACTTGTCACTTCGTTTACGTCTATGTCAATGTCATTATCAATGATATCTGGTTCATTTTCTACGCTCCTTTTTCTTTTTGTAGACATTTTAAAAATTCAGTAAAGCTCCGTAGTCTGCTGACGTTTGGCCTTACGAAACACAACGCCGATTTTATGTGATGCTGTAGTTCAATTCTGAATTTAACGAGTGCTAGAATCTATAATATATCGTGCGGGCGAATCTTCTGCGACTCATGGCGTGTACATGCCACATATACGCTTATATACGCTTATTTTCAAAAGCTTCGCCGCCGTTTCCGCCGGCTAACCGGCTTGCGGTGCGGCTTCTGTCATCGGATCTAAGTGAATGCCGATCAGTGAAATTATGCCGCTATCGCTATACGCCAATTGGTAAAATTACGCCGCTATCTTAAAAAGTATCGCTATCTTAGAGAGTCCGTTTAAACAAAAGGAGTAGGATCTTTCAGATCCTACATAAAGCAATTTCTTTTGCAAATGGCATTTTGGTTTTCGAGAAATTTCTTGAAAGGAAAATTAAAAAAATCTTAATGATCACCTAATAGCCCTAAGAATCCTAATTACCTAATCACTATATTTTAATTACGTGCCTAATTATATTTCTAACCGCTGCCCCAACTGCGTGAATAAATGTCCGACATTACGTACTATTGTACGTAAAGCTTTTTTCAGGCCAGTTGAACTTACTTTTCGTTGAAATTTCTCGCTCGATCTCTAATCAGAGATCGAAAAAGGAGATAAACACTTTTTTTTGCCGATTAATTACCGGCAAATAAGCGTAAATATTTCACTCTCACCGTACGACGAAATTTACAAATTTCTGTATATTATATTTTCTAATAAAATATAAAATTCATGTGTGTATAACTTTTATGATATTACGAATTATTTAATTAATTAATCATTTGGCTTTATATTAAGTAAAAGTAAAGTTTAAAAACAATATCTACAAACAAATTCTACGATGAATGAGCTATAAGAAATTAGAATAAAATAAGTGCGCGTTATAAAAATAAAGTAGCATCAAAAATTGATAAAATTGATAAAATTATTAATGCGTGCTCTTTATTTTAAATTATAAATCTTTGCTTTAATTAAACTTCTTTAGAAAAATATTAAATTCATTTATAATAATGTTCACAAAATGCAATCAATATTTCAAAAAATTTTTATCGTTCGGAATTTTATATCCGATGTGTAAAATAATAAGCAGAGATAAACACGTGTCGAAAAATTTTATAAATTTTTGACTGTTTTTTAAAAATAGAAAGTTTTATATGACTTTTATAAAAATCTTTTTCTCTAATTTTCTCTTTAATTCATTTAAATAATAAATTATAATAATTGATATACAAATAATAAATATTCACCATCAGGTTGCTCCGCCGATGCAAGATGCCTCTCCCAGGCCTCCTCCTCCTCTCATGTTGTTGACGCGCGATACTTTTAACGGCACTCCCGCACTCACGAGCGATATTTTTATATCGCTATTTCCACTATTTTACGCGCGATACTAAACGGCATCCCGCACTAATTCGGTACGATTAAAAATTTGGTCGCGCGATGTATATATTTAATATATATATACTTTCAACGACACTCCCGGTTTCGGTACGAGCGAAAATCCCATTTCATTTACGAGAATCAACTTCGAGCCAACAGGTCGGGAATGCAACGATACAACGAGCAAAGATTAGGCCCGAACCGGAAAGAAGACGAAACGATTGACGGAAATATGAAATTCACCAGCTCTTTTTCGCGCATAATTATCCTATCTCGTATCGAACCTGGACCTGCTAAGCACGATTTCAGGTGCTTCGCCCGGAACACGAAGTTTCCCGCGTACACCAGGCTGGTAGACGGCAAAAGAAGAGGAACAATCCAATTTAGAAAATGGGAGGCATTTCGAAAATGAATCAAGTGCGTGTGGCTGTAAAAAGGGACCCATTGACGACCATTCCGAGCAATCGATCGAGTTCTAACTAATTAGGGCCGAATCGCTTGACGAAGCACGAAGCACGAAGCGCGAGTGTACGTTGCATAACAACGTGTGCAAACTCGAAACAACCCAGTTAGTTGGCATCGGAAGTAGAGACTCGTGACAATAAATGAAATTGGGATTTTATATGAAAAAGTCCAAAAGTTCCGCGAAAACGCGACGACGCGAGAATACTACAACGCGAAAACGCGGTAACGAAGCGCTTGCCGTCCGCGGCACGTTGACGGCACCGACGACGCGATAGGGTACTTAGCTTCCCATTCAGGCGCCTTAAGATTTATCATAAATAAAAAAATTTAAGATAAACCTCAAGGCACCATCCAAGTACTAAGCCCTCCCACCGCGACAAGGTGTTATATTATATATATATATAATTTTATATATAATATAATACCCCATGGGAGGTTATATTATATATAATTTTATATGTTATATTACGTAATTACAAAATAATTTATATTTCTTAAATATAAACTTTCTCTCAAAAATATGATAAATAAAAAATTTCTATTTTTTAATATATGAAGTATTTAAATAAATATATTAATATGAAATATTTTGTAAAATATAAGAAGTATCTGAAAATATTAATTAATAA